>ML253332.1:0-46907 GCA_005239495.1 Nicotiana undulata
AGCCATGCTTCTTTCTAGTAAACTACCTCATAGCTTCTGGGGAGAAGCAATAAGCACTGCATGCTATATCATAAATAGGTGCATCACTAGACCACTTGTAGAGAAAACTCCCTATGAGTCACTTAAAGGGAGAAAGCCCAATATATCCCATCTTAGGGATTTTGGCTGTAAGTGCTTTGTGCACAACAATGGAAAGGACTCCCTAAATAAGTTTGATCCCAGAAGTGATGAGGTAGTATTCTTGGGATATTCCTCACATAGTAAGGCCTATAAGGTTTATAACAAAAGAAATATGTGTGTAGAAGAAAGTGTGCATGTTGTTTTTGATGAAACTAACACTCTTTCTAAGAGACAGGAACAAGAGGATGAGGAAATTGGGTTGGTCAGAAACAACGACCAAATTGGAGCAACTATGGAAGAAGGAACAGATGATAGGATAGGTCCATCTACCCTGAGCAACATGACAGGGGGAACTCAACAGCAAACCTCATTGAACATGTCCCTAATCCTGTTCCACATCAACGAGGCAATGTAGGATCATCAAGTTGTGAACAATTGGTGTTAAAGCCACACAGATACTATAGGTCTCACCCCATTGAGAACATCATAACTGATCTAACCTCTGGAATCATAACCAGATCCTCTCTAAAAAATCTGTGTGCTTTTGTGCCTTCATATCCTTGATCGAACCCAAAAGTGTTGTTGAAGCCTTACAGGATGCAGATTGGGTAAATGCCATGCAAGAAGAACTCAATAAATTTGAAAGAAGCCAAGTTTGGCATCTAGTAAGCAGACCACTAGATAGATCAGTGATTGGCACAAAGTGGGTCTTCAGGAACAAACTTGATGAAGATGGAACAGTGACAAGGAACAAGGCGAGACTGGTAGTCCAAGGATATAGTCAAGAAGAGGGCATAGACTATGATGAAACCTTTGCTCATGTGGCAAGGCTGGAGGCAATCAGGCTCCTCATAGAATTTGATGCCTACATGGAATTCACCCTCCACCAAATGGATGTCAAGAGTGCCTTTCTAAATGGCTACCTAAAGGATGAAGGATTTGTCAAGAAACCTCTGGGATTTGAAAGCAAGGAGACTCCAGAACATGTGTACAAACTTGACAAGGCTTTGTATGGACTCAAGCAAGCACCAAGAGCATGGTATGAACGGCTATCTAAATTCCTACTGGAGAATGACTACAAATGAGGTAAAATTGACAGCACTTCATTCTTGAAGGAAAAAGGTAAGGATCTCTTGGTAGTACAGATATATGTAGATGACATAATATTTGGGGCAACTTCTGAAAAACTCAATAAGGAATTTTCTAAACTAATGGGGAGTGATTTTGAAATGAGCATGATGGATGAGCTTAATTTCTTTTTAGGCTTACAAATTAAACAAAATTCAAATGGAACTATGATCCATCAACAAAAATATGTGAAAGAGTTGCTCAAAAGATTTAAAATGGAAGTCTCAAAAGAAATTGACACTCCCGTTGCAACAGCCACAAAACTAGACGTAGATTAACCTGGTTCATCTGTTGATCAAATATTGTATAGGGGGATGATTGGGTCTTTACTATACCTTACTGCTAGTAGACCTAACATTGTTTTCAGCGTAGGGCTTTGTGCATGATTTCAGGCCAATCCCAAGGAGTCCCATTTAACTGTAGTAAAGAGAATCCTGAGATATCTAAAAGGCACCACTGACATATGTCTTTGGTACCCCAAAGGTAGCAATTTCGATCTTGTGGGCTATGTTGATGCTGACTATGCAGGGTTCTTAGTAGATAGAAAGAGCACCTCAGGTATGGCACACTTTTTGGGCTAATGTCTTGTGTCTTCAGCCACTAAGAAACAGAATTGAGTAGCTCTATCTACGATTGAGGCTGAGTATGTGGCTGCAGCCTCATGTTGTGCTCAGTTACTATGGATTAAGCAACAATTGATGGATTTTGGTACAGAGGTTGGATGCATTCCTATCTTCTGTGATAACACTAGTGCTATTAGTATGACAAAGAACCCCGTTCATCATAAAAGAACAGAGCACATAGATGTTAGACACCATTTTCTAAGAGACAATTATGAGAAGGGAATGATCTCAATTGAATTATGTGCTACTGAAAAACAAATTGCTGACATCTTTACTAAAGCAATAAGTAGAGAACATTTTGAAAGAAACATGTTAGAATTAGGGATGATTAAGATTACCTAATTGAACAAGTTCAAAACAAAAATGAAAAAAAAATGGCTAGGATTTCTGAAATGTGTAAATAATCAGAATAATCATTGCCCAGTGTCATGCCTTAAAAAGCATACTTTAATTCCATGTGTTAATATGACTCTTTGGTTACTAATGATGTTTTCCTATTTTTGTGAATTGAGGCCAAAATCAAGAGATTCCAACACGATGAACTTGGTTCATCGTTGCTGGTTCATCTGACTGACAAGGTACATGCTCATCACTATACACATATTGAAATATTAGTCACTCATGAGCAGGTCTCTATCCAAAATAAGCTCATTTTACAATCTCAGTACTAGTCCCAAAATTGAACCCGTTCCAAAGAGTCCAATAAAATTAAAATATCCTAGTTTATAGGGGAGTCATAACAGACACTTATCACCTGGCACTCCTAAGTTTATTAGACTCCCACTTGACCAAAAATTACACATGTTGTACATTTATTAACCAAGGCTTTAAAAACTCATCATCACCTCTCTATTTCTTCACTCTTTTTTCTTCCAAAAGGCATAACCGTCGAAACAAGTTCAACTCTCTGTTCAAACACATTGATCGAACTCTTCGAATCTCCAAAGATTCATAACCATGTCTTCCACACCACCTCCTGCTACGTCCTCCTCAACCACTCAAGAATATAGTATCACGCTTGAAGATACTGGTTCAAATTCACCCACCCCCTCTCAATCAAATTCTTCCACCCAATCTCAATCACACTCTTCCACCTCTCAAAACAACCTTGTTCTATCACCTACTCTATCTCCTCCAATCGCTCTTGTTATCCCACCAAGCCCTACTCCAGAACCCAGGAGAAGGCGTGTGAAAATGCTGGCCAGGAAGATTGTGGCCTCTGGCTCTCTTGCTTGAAAATTGAATGCAAAGCTTCAAGCTAGCCAGGACCAAGAATCTGAAAACTCCAGCAACTCTTTCAAGTCTGCAAATGAGAGGGAAGCAACCCGTTCTACTGACTGTGAATAGATAATATCTAAAATTAGGTCTGAGCCTGTCATTTCCTAAAATAGGTTTATGTTAATTGGGTCTGTAGTAGATGTGGAGATTCCTGATAGAAGTGAAGAGGTGGTAAAAATAATGGTAGGCAAGAAATCGAGAGAGAGGGAGAAAGAAGTTCAGTAAGGGGAACAGGGGAAGAAGGTACTCCACTGGCAATCTGTGGCCCTGCCCCAGTGGTTGTGGAAAAAGGTGCCAAGGATTTATGGGGAAGCAATTCTGGAGAAGCTGCAGAAGGGCTGGAAAATCTTCAACATGAAACCGATGAACCTGGTTCATCAATTGAGGAAACTTTGGCAGATCTTATGAATGCCTGTGAATAGCAAGGTCAGGGCGCTTGTGCATGAAGGTGGGGTTAAGGATGCTGAAATCCTTCGATTGAAGACCTGCCTTACAGAGGTTGAGGCTGAGCCAGATGCGCTCAAAGCTGAACTGCCAAATGAAAAGGAGAAGAATGCAGGAATTCTTCAACAAATTCTTTCTCTTCTCCAAGCAAAGAACCCAACCTCCACTCCTTCCCAGCCTTAGGTGTCCAGTGCCGTCCCTAGACCATCTATGACCCAGTTCGGGAATTTTTTGTTGTTACCTTCTTTTGCTCATGGTTGTGACTGTGTTTATTTCTCTTTATGTTTGGTGCCTGAACTATTATCAAATCAATGAATTGTGTTGTTTCCGCTCTTACTTTTGTCTCACTTTCTTTAATAGCCTGCATTCTTGGTTTACTTTTGATGATTAATTCATGTTTGCACTTGCAGTTGCCTCAGTGGCCATGAGTAATTGTTATAAAACTGGTAATTCTAACACTTTGCAACTTTTCAGTGATGCCAAGAGGGGGAAGATGATTTACTTTATGAAAATTATGATATTTATAACCTAATAAATCTAGTTCTTTATGATAAATGCTTAATGCTATAAAAAGTGTCTATATTGGATTGAAAGTGATTATAGGCTTAAGCACAGAGTTTGTCATCATCAAAAAGGGGGAATTTGTTGGATCAAGAAGCTGAATGGTTTTGAAGATTGACAAATGAACTCAGATTTGAACCAGGTCCATCTCTAGAGACATAGACACGCAAAATAGGTGGCATGTGAGGTGACCACACAAAGGAGATAAACACAATCAATGATCTGAAGAGATATCTCCTGATCAAAAAGGTCGCAAATTGATAGGAGATGGACTTCTTATTCAGTAAGGACAGAATCAAGATAGAAGAAGAATCTGGGGAGTTGAGATCAACTAGAGCTCTTCCACCAAGGAAGAGTTGCATCAAAACTCTAGTATATCTGCTCGACTACTGATCCTATATATTGTCAAGTGTTCTTATTGAACAGGTGCGCACAAACACAGAAGTGAAACAAGAATTGAGAGCAAAATTACGAAAGCAATTTTGCAAGCAGTCCGAGTGAGAATTCCTGTGCGACTCAAAAGCTACTTGAAACCAGCTAGAAGAACCAGTTCCATCTGTTATCTTTTAGTCTAGTTATTTGTAGTAGGTGATTACAAAGTGTATCTTTCAGCTTTATCTAGAAGCAATTGTAATAGGTACTGAGTATTCAAGTTAGAGTTAACTTGAAGCTTGTTGCAAGTAGCTAGAGGCTAGTTTGCCACAAGGGGATTAGAGTTAGTCTTTAGGTTTACAAAAGAGTTTATTTTGTAAATGTTGTTTGGCTCATTAACTTAGTGAAGAGTTTGGGAAAATCCTACTAGGAAGTAGGTCGTGGTTTTTTCACCTTTTGAGCCAGGTGTTTTCCACGTAAAATTGTTGTGTTCTTTTATTTCTGCAATTATTATTCTGCAAACTGAAGGAGTTGGAACACATAGAAGAACCTGGTCCTTCTATAACTACTACACGCGAAAATCGGACACCACACAAATCACCCCCCCCCCCCCCCCTCTTGTGTGGTATTGACGTTTGGAACATCAGCCTCATTTCTGCAAAACAAATAAGGTTAGACCATTTCCCCCTCCAGATTCGACTATTTATACATTAATGATTAGCATATTGGCATTTATTTCTCCAAATTAATGCACAGGTCGTGGTTGCGTCCATTGGGATCATGGAAACCCCTGTGGACTTTGGAAAAGGCTTTCCTTAAAGGGTTATTATGTGGACAACATGTTAACCCAGGCTAGATTTGACCATGATGCATGTACAATTATAATCAGAGTAAGGTTTCTATAGAGGTCTAGACCGGTACCCTCAAGCGGACAACTTGAGGGGGAAAGGCACGGAACCATCGACTGCACTGCTGATCGACTAGTTTTACTGCAAATAAGCCTTTACGAATTCAAAAGGGTGATATATAGGAAGAGCGCAGACACTTCATCAAGTGTTGCTATGGTATTAATTACGCACGAGTAGAATATGATGTTGAGCATGATTTATGCAACAGAAAATAACACATTGTTAAGTATTTGCACGATGAAAAAATGATAATTGCGGTGTTTAATAATTGTAAAGGCATTTAAGAAGGAAAAACAAAGAGACAAGTCAGTTTTCATAGTAAAGAGTAATAAAACAGGAAAGAGAAATCGTAAGTGAATAAGGACAGGGAAATAAATTCACATAAAGTGGGAAAGGGAAGGGGTATGCAAGTATTAGCGGAATAATAATGACATAATTAAGGACTAATTCACAAAATCAGGTTCATTATGGTAAGAGCCTAGAAATATCCCCAGCAGAGTCTTCATGCTGTCAAGCCCCCTTTTCCTCGCGAATTCGGGTTTCGACATTTTCTGGAACCCTCAATTTTTTGGGATGGGTTTGGAATTGGAAGAGTCGCCATCTAACGGATTAAGGTGCGTTAGGGCACCTGGAGCAAATAACTCGTTTAACCAGTTTACATCACTAGAGACCGGGTAAGGGCTCAAGTTACCTTGAGGGGAAGGTGTTAGGCACCCCTCGAGGTCCACAACGGTGGGTCCCGGACGAACTTAAATTAAGCGAATTAGTCTAAAAGGGAAGAGAACAATTTGGACAAATACAATATTCAATTTATTTTAAACAAGATTATAGGGGGGTCCTAAGTTTTTTATCCTATAGGATCATTCCATGCAATACTTTGTAACTCCCTCAAGTCGGGGTGTTACTAATAGCATTAACCCACGGACTATCATCTCCTTACTACCCAATTACTATCTTTAAGTTGTTACTTAAGCGTTCTAGTAGTTTCTAGCTCGTTCCTTATGCGTGCACTGCACGTCCCTTACGTATGGCCTGGAAGTATTAGGACCTCTATTTGGGATAGTTCTAGACCAACCTATGTTACTTAAAAATGTGAAATCTAGGAGACAAACAAAAACAAATAGGACTTCTGATAAGGAACAAGTATGGTCTCACATTGACCTCCACACATAGACAACAAAAGCACGCAATTAAATCAACAAGTTTTGTTAACCCTTAAGGTCCTATAGGCAGGATATCTATGCGAGAAAACAGGGTGCAGAAGCAGATTTATGAAGGAGAGCATTTAAGACTTATCTGTTTGCCTACTGATTTTATTCAGTATGAATATGGGCACTTGAGACAGTAATATATCACCATTATAACCCCAGAATCATTATTAAGTCCTACAGGTATATTGCCTAAGTTATTGACAATAATGGTTGAATTCAGAATCGACCAACAGGATCCTATAGGCATGATTTCTACGAGCTTATTAATTACAGACCTATAGACATAGTTTCTAGGTGTAGCACTAATTTTAACTAAAAAAGACAGGTTTTATTTCCTTTTTCAATCTTATAGGCATGCTTTCTAATTGCTAAATTGATTTAAATCTTATAGGCATGTGTTGGATCAAGAAGCTAAATGGTTTTGAAGATTGACAAAGGAACTCAAAGTTGAACCAGGTCCATCACATGAGACATAGACACATGCAGAATTAAGGGCACATGAGGTGCACAAGCAGGAGATAAATGAAATCTGTGATCTAGAGAGATATCTCCTGATCGAAAAGGTTGCAAATTGATAAGGAGATGGACTCCTTATTCAGTAAGAACAGAATCAAGATAAGGGAGGATTTAGGGAGTTGAGATCAACTAGAACTCTTCCACCAAGGAAGAGTAGCATCTGAATTCTAGTGTATCTCTTTGTCCACTAATCATATATATTGTTCAGTGTTCTTATTGAAAAGGCACACACAAATACATAAGCAAAACAAGAATAGAGAGCAAACTTACCAAAGTAATTTTTCAAGCAGTTCGTGTGAGAATTGAGCGTGCGACTCTGAAGCTACTTGAACCAGCTAGAAGAACTAGTTCCATCTGTGGTCTTTTAGCTTAGTTTATTTGTAGTAGGTGATTTCAAATTGTACCTTTCAGCTTTATCTAGAAGCAATTGTAATAGGTACTGAGTGTTCAAGTTAGAGTTAACTAGAAACTTGTCACAAATAGCTAGAGGCTAGTTTGCCACAAGGGGATTAGAGTTAGTCCTTAGGTTTACAAAAGAGTTTATTTTGTAAATGTCGTTTGGCTCATTGTTTTAGGGAAGAGTTTGGGAAAATCCTACTGGGAAGTAGGTCATGGTTTTTTCACCTTTTAAGCCAGGTGTTTTCCACGTAAAATTGTTGTGTTGTTTAAATTTTGCATTTATTATTCCGCAAACTGTAGAAGTTGGAACACATAGAAGAACCTGGTCCTTCTATAACTGCTGCACGCAAAAAGTGGACACCACACAAATCNGCTGCACGCGAAAATTGGACACCACACAAATCACTCACCCCCCCCCTCTTGTGTGGTATTGATGTTTGGAACATCAATTGGTATCAGATCAGGTTATCCTTGAAAAGGCTAACACCTTAGGAAAAGATCAAAATGAGTGCACCACCTGGGAACTGGGAAGGACAATCAACTGCTAGGCCACCACTCTTCAATGGCATGTATTACTCCTAGTGGAAGAACAAGATGAAGGGTCACTTAATTGGGGAAGACTATGAATTATGGGACATAGTCACTGAGGGGCCACTGGCCACCATGAAGAAAACTACTGAAGGATTAGAAGTGCCAAAGACAAGAGATGATTGCACTGCTGAAGATTTGAGAAAATGGGAAAAGAATGCAAAAGCCAAGAAGTGGCTTGTGTGTGGACTTGGTCCAGATGAGTACAGCAGGATTCAAAGTTGCACTACTGCCAAGGAAATTCGGGACACTCTGCAGGTGGCTCATGAAAGGACTGCACAAGTAAAAAGATCCAGAGGTACATTACTATACTCTCAATATGAGAATTTCTCTATGAAGGAAGGAGAAAGCATCCAAGAGATGTACACTAGGTTCACTACTCTGACAAATGAACTAAAGTCTCTGGGAAGGATTATTCTTGAAGAATACAAGGTTGAAAAGATTTTGACAAGGGTTTTGCCAATCTCTTGGGAAAGTAAGATCACTGCTATTCAGGAATCCAAGAACATGGCAACCCTCAGGTTGGATAAGCTAATTGGAAATCTCAATGCCTATGAACTTAGAAGGAAGACAATGAAGATGGATGCTCCCAAGAAGGAAAGAAGTCTGGCACTGAGAATCACTGAGGGAGCAGATCTGGAGGAAGATTAGATGGCCATGATAACCAAGAAATTCAGAAACTACCTCATAAGAAAGAAGGGCATCTCAAGAGGTGGAAACTACAACAAGGAAAAGGCTCCAGAAAAATCGACCAACGAGGGATGCACAAATGTGGAAAAACTGATCATCACATCAAGAACTGTCCTCAGTGGGAAGTGGAATGGAAAAGGGAAAGATCTGAAAGAAGGAGCCGGAAGAAGGAACAGGTTCATCCCAAGAAAACATCGACAAAAGATATGGTTGTTGCTTGGGGAGAAAGCTAAGATAAAGAATCAGATGATGAATATGGAGATGAACAAGCACTCATGGCTATTGGTGAATCAGATGAGGAATCAGAGGTAAGTATATTTAATCTCAAAAATAAGATTAAGTTCCTATCTAAAGAAAAACTCTCTGAACTATTACTTGATTTACTTGATGATTCTAAAGAAATAAATAAAGAGAAGGAACAGTTGTTTAAGGAGTGTGTAATGTTAAAAGCAAAGTGTAAGAACCTAGAGCTCAGAGTAAGTGAATCTGTGAGTGAAACCACTGCTCTGAAGAACCAGGTTCATCCACTTGAAACAAATGTCCTTGAGTTAAAATCTGAAAATTTAAATTTGAAACTAGGAACCAGTAAGAAGACATTTGGCAACTCTCAACTCATCTTAGAAGAAAATGTAGGCAGACTAAAGGATGAGTTGTATAAAAAAGATGAACGGATAAGAGTGTTGAAAGAGGAACTTGGTAAGGTTTAGAATGAACTCGACAGTACTTGCAAATGGAATAAATCCTCTGATGCCTTAAAATGGCTACATCAAAATCATAGTAGCAACAGAAGAGGACTTGGCTTTGGGAGTCAACTGCCTAAATGGGATCCCAAAAGCAAGTACCTCACACTTCCTGAGAGCAAAATTTGTACCCACTGTGGTAAAACTGGTCACTATAAAATTGAATGCAATGCAAAAGAGCAGGCCAGTCAAAAGAATAAAAAAATTGTTCGAAAGAAAAAGTGGCTACCAAATTGGGCTAAAAGGAACTTAATTCATCCGTTTTCTTATCGAAAGGGACCCAAACTAGTTTGGGTTCCTAAGACTAACCCCGGATTTGATTTTGTAGGTTCAAGTGAAAGGGAGTAGTCAAATATGGTACATAGATAGTGGCTGCTCAAAACACATGATTGGGAAAAAGGAACAGTTCCTTTCACTTGAGAACCTCAAAGGAGGAAATGTCTCCTTTGGAAATGGAAAGAAAGGTGAAATCATTGGGGTTGGTAAGGTAGGTAAAGACGACACACGTTCCATTGAGAACGTTTACTTGATAGACGGGTTGAAATATAGCATGATCAGTGTGTCACAACTGTGTAACAGAGGTAACCTGGTTGCATTCACTTCTACAAAATGCTTTGTAATTAATCTTATCACTGACAAGATTGTTCTGCAGGGAAAAAGAGTGAATAATATCTATATCATAGACCTGTCCACACTATCAGAAAACGAATTAACATGCTTGAGTGTGCTGGACATACCCTCCTTTGGCACAAAAGACTTGGACATGCCAGTCTAAATCAACTTAACAAATTAGTCTCCAAGGACTTGGTGATAGGCCTCCCTAACATTAAGTTCAAGGAAGACAAAATTTGTGAGGCTTGTGCAAGGGGGAAGCAGGTAAGATCTTCTTTCAAAAGCAAGAAAATGATAAGCACCTCCAGGACGTAGGAACTGGTCCATATGGATCTATGTGGACCCATGAGAACACCAGCAGAGGTGGTAAGAAATATGTAATGGTGCTTCTTGATGACTATTCTAGATTTACCTGGACATTGTTCCTAACATCTAAGGATGAAGCATTTGACATGTTTACCTCTTTTGTTAGAAAAATTCAGAAACAGTTAAGAAATCAACTTGCATCAATGGCACTGAATTTGAAAATGCAAAATTTGCTGAATTTTGTGATGAACATGGCATAGATCATAACTTTTCTGCCCCTAGAACTCCACAACAAAATGGAGTTGTTGAAAGAAAGAACAGAACTCTTGAAGATATGGCTAGAACCATACAGAACTCTTGATAGATGGCTTGAAATATAGCCTGATCAGTGTGTCACAACTGTGTGACAGAGGTAACCTGGTTGCATTCACTTCTACTAAATGTTTTGTGATTAATCTTATCACTGACAAGATTGTTTTGCAGGGAAAAAGAATGAATAATATCTATGTCATAGACCTGTCCACACTGTCAGAAAATGAACTAACTTGTTTAAGTGTGTTGGATAGAGATCCTCTCCTTTGGCACAAAAGACTTGGACATGCAAGTCTAAATCAACTCAACAAACTAGTCTCCAAGGACCTAGTGATAGGTCTTCCTAACATTATGTTCAAGGAAGACAAAGTTTGTGAGGCTTGTGCAAGGGGTAAACAGGTAAGGTCCTCTTTCAAAAGCAAAAAAATGATAAGTACCACCAGGACGTTGGAACTGGTTCATATGGATCTATGCGGTCCTATGAGAACACTGAGCAGAGGTAGTAAGAGATATGTAATGGTGCTTGTTGATGACTACTCTAGATTTACCTGGATATTATTCCTAACATCTAAAGATGAAGCATTTGATATGTTTACTTCCTTTGTTAGAAGAACTCAGAAACAGTTAGGAAATCAACTTGCATCAATAAGGTCTGATCATGGCACTGAATTTGAAAATGCAAAGTTTGTTGAATTTTGTGATGAACATGGCATAGATCATAACTTTTCTGCCCCTATAACTCCACAACAAAATGGAGTTGTTGAACGAAAGAACATAACTCTTGAATATATGGATAGAGCCATGCTTCTTTCTAGTAAACTACCTCATAGCTTCTGGGGAGAAGCAATAAGCACTGCATGCTATATCATAAATAGGTGCATCACTAGACCACTTGTAGAGAAAACTCCCTATGAGCACTTAAAGGGAGAAAGCCCAATATATCCCATCTTAGGGCTTTAGGCTGTAAGTGCTTTGTGCACAACAATGGCAAGGACTCCCTAGGTAAGTTCGATCCCAGAAGTGATGAGGGAGTATTCTTGGGATATTCCTCACATAGTAAGGCCTATAAGGTTTATTATAAAAGAAATATGTGTGTAGAAGAAAGTGTGCATGTTATTTTTGATGAAACTAACATTCTTTCTGAGAGATAGGAATAGGAGGATGAGAAAATTGGGCTAGTCAAAAACTCAGACCAAACTGGAGCAACATTGGAAGACAGAACAGGTGATGTAACAGGTCCATCTACCCCAGGAAACTTGACAGGGGGAACTCAACAGCAAATCTCATTGGAAACTGTCCCTGATCCTTTTCCACAACAACGAGGAACTATTGGATCATCAAGTTATGACCAGCTGGTTGTAAAACCACACAGATATTAAAGTTCTCACCCTATTGAGAACATCATAACTGATCTAACATCTGGAATCAAAACCATATCCTCTCTGAAATATTTGTGTGCTTTTGATGCTTTTCTATCCTTGATCGAACCCAAAAATGTTGTTGAAGCCTTGCATGATGCAGACTAGGTAAATGATATGCAAGAATAACTCAATCAATTTGAAAGAAGTCAAGTCTGGTATCTGGTACATAGACCATTAGATAGATCAGTGATCGGCACAAAGTGGGTCTTCAGAAACAAACTGGATGAAGATGGAGCAGTGACAAAGAAGAAGGTGAGACTGGTGGTCCAAGGATATAGTCAAGAAGAGGGCATAGACTATGATGAAACCTTTGCTCCTATGGCAAGGCTGGAGTCAGTTAGGCTCCTCATAGCATTTGCTACCTACATGGAATTCACCCTCCACCAAATAGATGTCAAGAGTGCCTTTCTGAATGGCTACTTAAAGGAAGAAGTATTTGTCAAGCAACCTCCGGGATTTAAAAGCAAGGAGAATCCAGATCATGTGTACAAACATGACAAGGCACTGTATGGACTCAAGTAAGCACCAAGAGCATGGTATGAAAGGCTATCAAAATTCTTACTTGAGCATGACTACAATAGAGTTAAAATTTACAGCACCTTATTCTTGAAGGAAAAAGGTAAAGATCTCTTGGTAGTGCAGATATATGTAGATGACATAATATTTGGGGCAACTTCTGAAAAACTAAGTAAAGAATTTGCTAAACTAATGGGGAGTGAATTTGAAATGAGCATGATGGGTGAGCTTAATTTCTTTTTAGGCTTACAAATTAAATAAAATTCAAATGGAACTATGATCCATCAGCAAAAATATGTGAAAGAGTTGCTTAAAAGATTTAAAATAGAAGACTCAAAAGAAATTGACACCCCTATTGCAACAGCAACAAAACTAGATGTAGATGAACCTGGTTCATCTGTTGATCAAAAGTTGTATAGAGGGATGATTGGTTCATTGTTGTATCTTACTGCCAGTAGACCTGACATTGTTTTCAGTGTAGGGCTTTGTGCAAGATTTTAGGCTAATCTAAAGGAATCCCATTTAACTGCAGTGAAGAGAATCTTGAGATATCTAAAAGGCACCACTGACCTCTGTCTTTGGTACCTTAAAGGTAGTAATTTTGATCTTGTGGGATATGTTGATGCTGACTATGTAGGATATTTTGTAGATAGAAAGAGTACCTCAGGTATGGCACACTTTTTAGGTTCATGTCTTGTGTCTTGGGCTACTAAGAAGCAGAATTCAGTAGCTCTATCTACTATTGAGGCTGAGTATGTGGTTGCAGCCTCATGTTGTGCTCAGTTATTATAGATTAAACAACAATTGATGGATTTTGGTATAGAGTTTGGATGAATACCTATCTTCTGTGATAACACTAGTGCTATTAGTATGACAAAGAACCCCGTTCATCATAAAAGAACAAAGCACATAGATGTTAGACACCATTTCTTAAGAGACAACTATGAGAAGGGAATGATCTCTATTGAATTATGTGCTACTGATAAACAAATTGCTGATATTTTTACTAAAGCACTAAGTAGAGAGCATTTTGAAAGGAACAAGTTAGAGTTAGGGATGATTAAGATCACCTAATTGAACCAGTTCAAAATAAAAATTAAAAAATTAAAAAAAAAATTGGCTAGGAATTCTGAAATTTGTGTAAATAATCATAATAACCATTACTCAGTTTCATGCTATAAATAGCATAATCTCTTGCCATTTCTTAACATAACTCTTTGGTTACTAACGATGTTTTTCTATTTTTTGAAAATTGAGGCTTAATCAAGAGATTCTAACAAGATGAAGTTTGTTCATCTGACAGACGAGGTATGTGCTCACCACTATACACATATTGAAATATTAATAGTTAATCATGAGCAGGACTCTATCTATAACAAGATCTTTTCAAAATCTAGTCATTCCTAAATTTGAACATGTTCCAAAGAGTCCAATCAAATTAAAAAGGCCTAGATTGTAGGGTAGTCATAACCGTCACTTTTTACCTGACACTCCTGAACCGATTAGACTTCCTCTTGACCCAAATTACATGTGTTGTGTATTAATTAACCAAGCCTTTAAAAACCCATCATCACTTCTCTAATTCTTCACTCACTTTTCTTCCTAAAGGACATAACCATCGGAACCCTTTCAACCTTCTGCTCAAACACCTTGATCCTAATCTTTCTACTTTATTCAGTAAAAGCCATCACCATGGCTGACACACCACCGCATGCTTCATCCTCCTATGCCACACCTGAATACAGTATCACACTCGAAGATACTGGTTCCTCGCCATCTCAATTAAACTCTTCCACCCCATCTCAATCACATCCCTCCACCCCTCAAAACAATCTTGTTCTGTCTCCTCCTATCAACCTCGTTGTCCAACCAAGCCCTAATACAGAACCCAGGAGAATGCGTGTCAAAATGCTAGCAAGAAAAACTGTGGCTACTGGCTCTCTAGCTAAGAAATTGAACGCAAAGCTTCAAGCCAGCCAAGCTCAAGAATCTGAGAACTCCAATGACTCCTTCAAGTCAGCGACTGAGGGGGAAGCAATTGGTTCATCCGATGCTGAACAGGTATCATCAACTCGTAAAACTGGGTCTGAACCTGAAATCGTTATTGTTGAAAATAGTTTTGTTCTGATTGGGTCTGTGGTGGATGTGGAAGTTCCTGATAGGCGATAGAGAGGTGGTAAAAATAAAATTGTAAAAGAAAATGAGAGAGAGGGAGGAGGAAGTACTGTGAGGGGAACAGGGGTAGACGGTACTCAGTTGGAAATTTGTGGTACTACTCCAGTGGTAGTTGAAGAAGGTGCAAAAGACTTAGGGGGAAGTAACTCAGGAGAGGCTGCTGGGGGGTTAGAAAATCTTTGACATTCTATTGATGAACCTGGTTCATCCATTGAGGAAACTTTGGCTGACCTTATGAAAAAGTTAGGGGAGAGTTATAAACCCAAAAAGAAGAGGACACCTAAGACTAAGAAGGCTGAAACTCCAGTGGCAATTAACAAGAGAAAAGCCACTCCCTCAGTTGAAACTTCCATTCATAGTGGACGAACTACACGAAGTGCAATTAGGCAATGTGAAGAGAAGTTGCAGAAGGCTTTGAAGGAGAGTAAGAGAAAGAGAGTTGAAAAAGGGAAAGCAAAAGTTGTTGAGCCTGTGGAGGCTGTTGAAGTTGAGGAGATGGACTTGTTCCATCAAGATAAACAAATGGCAGATGTTGAGCTCCAGACACCCAAACCCAAGAAAGCCAAGACTTCTTCCAAGAATTCTGCTTCCGTGTCTGCTACACCCTCAACTATTTCTAAGAGGACTAGGTCTACACTTAAGTCCAAGAAGGTTCATATTGATCAAGAGGAAGATTGGAGAGGTGAAGAAGCAGAGGAGTCAGGTGGAGAAAAAGATAAGTTGACAAAATTTGGGAAGCAAACAATTCTAAAGGGGAGACTGTTGAAGGATCTGGAGAAGTCTGGCATGGTCTACTTATTGGACACTTTGGAAGTGCAGGGCTGGAAGGACATGGTCCTTCAGTTAGATGGCAGGCTGGCCAGGAGTGAGATTGTTAAGTTCCTGGCCAATGCTGAGGTCAAGGATGGCAGGGTCTCCACTCAGGTAAAGGGGACTAAAATCACCTTTGATGCCAAAGAGCTGGGCGAAATTCTTGGGATTCCAGCTAAAGGTTATGATGATTATACAAGGCAGAGGTGGCCCAGCTTGGATGGTCTTCCTTCTGCACTGCAAATTACCAAAAGGTTCAGTGATAATGCTGAAGAAGTGGAACCCAGGGCTGTGTACAAAAGCGAGATGAAACCCCAGCATAAGGTGGTGTTTAAGTTCATCAACAAATGCGTATTTCCCAGGCAAGAGAGAAGGCACATAGCAAACTATATGGATTTAACCCTCATGGAATGCTTGGACAGTGGTAGGCAAATCAACTGGCCCTATTTCATTATTCAGTTGCTGGACAGGGTGGTAAACGGCTCCAAGGCTCATGACATCCCATATGGCTTCATCTTGACGACTGTGCTGGACCACTTCAAAGTGCCCTTGAAGAAGGCAGAAATGGCTACTGTCAAGGACCATTTTGGGAAAACACGCTTCTAACATATGACTATATTGTGAATGTTCCTAACGATGAACCTGGTTCATCCAGAAAAATGCATGTGAACAGCAAGGTCAGGGCGCTCGTATAAGAAGGTGTGGTTAAGGATGCTGAAATTCTTCAATTGAAGACCCACCTTGCAGAGGTTGAGACTGAGAGAGATGCTCTCAAAACTGAACTGGCCAAAGAGAAGGAGAAGAATGAAAGGATTCTTCAAAATATGCTCTCCCTTCTCGAAGAAAAGAACCCAACCTCCACCCCTTCCCATCCTTAGGTGTCCAGTGCCTGTCTTCACCCCTCTATGACCCAGATTCGGGATTTTTTTTGCTAGCTTTTGCTCATGATTATAACTGCTTTTATTTCTTTGTGTGTTTGGTGGCTGAACTATGCTTTTATCAATGGATTTTTTTGGTTCTACTCTTAATTGTTTTGTCTCACTTTCTTTGATAGTTTGCATTCTTAATTCACTATTGATGATTAATCCAAGTTGCAATTACAGTTGCCCCAGTGGCCATGAGTAATTCTTATATATCTTGTAATTCTAACATTTTGCAACTTTTCGATAATGCCAAAAGGGGGAAGATGTGCTATATTTTGAATATGTGATATTTATAACCTAATGAACCTGGTTCTTTATGATAAATGCTTAATACTCTAAAAGGTATCAATGTTGGATTAAAGTGGTTACAGGCCTAAGAACAGAGTTTGTCATCATCAAAAGGGGGAATTTGTTGGATCAAGAAGCTAAATGGTTTTGAAGATTGACAAAGGAAATCAGAGTTGAACCGGGTCCATTACAGGAGACATAGACACATGCAGAGTTAAAGTAACGTGAGGCAAAGCACAAGAAGGAGATAAACGAAATATGTGATCTAAAGATATATCTTCTGATCGAAAAGGTTGCAAATTGATAAGGAGATGGACTCCTTATTCAGTAAGAACAGAATCAAGATAAGGGAGGATTTAGGGAGTTGAGATCAACTAGAACTCTTCCACCAAGGAAGAGTAGAATCCAAATTCTAGTGTATCTCTTTTTCCACTAATCCTATATATTGTTCAGTGTTCTTATTGAACATGCACGCACAAACGCAGAAGAAAAACAAGAATTGAGAGAAAAATTACCAAAGCAATTTTGCAAACAGTTCGTGTGAGAATTGAGCGTAAGACTCTGAAGCTACTTGAACCAGTTCCATCTGTGGTCTTTTGGCTTAGTTTATTTGTAGTAGGTGATTTCAAATTGTACCTTTCCGCTTTATCTAGAAGCAATTGTAATAGGTACTGAGTGTTCAAGTTAGAGTTAACTTAAAGCTTGTCGCAAATAGCTAGAGGCTAGTATGCCACAAGGGGATTAGAGTTAGTCCTTAGGTTTACAAAAGAGTTTATTTTGTAAATGTTGTTTGGCTCATTGATTTAGTGAAGAGTTTAGGAAAATCCTACTGGAAAGTAGGTCGTGGTTTTTTCACCTTTTAAGCCAGGTGTTTTCCACTTAAAATCGTTGTGTTCTTTAAATTCTGCATTTATTATACCGCAAACTGTAGGAGTTGGAACATAGAGAAGAACCTGGTCCTTCTATAACTGCTCCACACGAAACACCACACAAGTCACCCCCCCCCCCCTCTTGTGTGGTATTGACGTTTGGAACATCAGCATGATTTCTAAATTTGAAATTAATTTTAGTCCTATAGGCATGATATCAATTGTTGGACTGATTTAAACCCTTATAAGCATGATTTCTAGTTTTGAATGGATTTAGATCCTATAGACATGATTTCTAGGTTTGAGACTAATTGTTTATCCTATAGGCATGATATCTATTAACTGTGTATGGGAAGAAATTAAACAGATTGCCAGGAAGGACAGTTAACTCAAACAACAAGGTCCTAAAGGCATGCTTGCCAATGCACATTTGTTGGAAACAAGTATAGATCATATGAACAGGATTTCTAATATACAGAATTAAATGAAAGTCCTATAATCAGGATTTCTAGTATGCAAAAATATAAATTCGGAATCAAAATGATCATGAAAGTCCTATAGGCAGGATTTCTAAACACAGTACAAAACTCACACAATTTTCACTTAAACGAATAGAATTGACAGCATAATTAAATCCAATAGGCAGGATTTCTACCCAATTTTAACAATAGTAATAATAAAACATCAAGCCATTGAAATGTCAAACAAAGTGATTTCAATAATTCAAATATTATTTTTTTCGAAACGGAACACTGAAAATATTATTTAAAACAAATGCAAAAGAGGAAATCATTTTCAAAAGTAAACAATGTTATCAGCCTTGCTACCCCAGGACTCGTCGGGCCCTTGATGGTTTAGCGGTCTAGTTCTTGAGAAATGTTCCTTTCTCTACTGTCTGGATAGTAAGGCCTTTTTCCTCCTCCTCCTAAACCATCACACAACAATCCATATCATCGTCTTCCAAAAATAAATTCCTCAACGCAGCCAAAACTTTTTCTTCTTCTGATCCTCATATTATATCGGCCTGATGGAAGGTCTGATTCAAGTGCGGCACAGGTTGCTCAATAGGGTAGTATGGACCACGCCATGGTGCGACCAATCATTATATTCCTACCAGGTATACGGATATCCTAGCCCAAAGGTTGTACCATGACGTTTTAGTTGTACTGGTTTGACAATACCCTGAAGATTCTTGCCAAGCCCCTTACTAGGTTCATACCCTGCCCATTCCAGTATGCTCTCTATTTTGATACTCCACCATTTATCCTTCTCAATCATGTTAACACGCTCGATGCGGTGATAAGTTTCTCCCCATAGCTTCCTTCTGTTCTCCACCACCGGAACAGTCTAACTGGTGTAAATGGAGTTGCTTCCATCTCCATGGATGATTACTTCTTGTTGGTTCCATTCAAATTTTACAGCCTGGTGCAAAGTAGATGCAACAGCTCCAGCGGCATGTATCCAAGGTCGTCCCAATAGTAGATTGTACGAGGCGGATATGTCTAGCACATGAAACTCAACATCAAACCAGGTAGGACCCATCTGCAAGCATAGATTAGTTTCTCCAATTGTCGCCCTTTGAGACCCATCGAACGCTTTTACATTCATAGTCCCTGCTCGTATTTCATGCAGACCCTTGCCCAACCTTTTTAGAGTTGTCAGCGGACAGATATTGAGGCTGGACCCTCCATCTATCAGAACTCTGGAGATGAACTTATCTTCATACTGCACTGTAATGTGCAGTGCCCTGTTGTGACTTAATCCTTCAGGTGGCAACTCGTCTTCATGGAAGGTGATCTTATGGATCTCTAGCACTTGTCCCACTATGTTGGCCATTTCTCCGCTAGTAATTTTGTTGGGCACATATGCTTCGTTCAGTACCTTCGTCAGAGCATTTTTGTGCGCTTCGGAATTTTGCAGCAATGACAAGATGGATATCTGGGCGGGGGTCTTATTCAAATGATCAACAAAAGAATACTACATTGCTTGTACTTTCCTCCAAAGTTCATCCGGACCAGTTTCAATGACGGGTTATTTGTTGGAAGCTTGCTTACTTGTCTCTCCCAAATGCTCAAGTGTGTAAATTATGCCCATTCTGGTCATTCCTTGTGCAGCACTGGAGTATTCCATCTTTGCTTTCCCTTTTATCCTAGCTTCGGCAACATAATCCCAAGGTACAACGTTGAAACTGAAGGGTGGTGTGGAAGCCACTGTCACAGTGAAAGGTGTGTCCACTTCTACCTCAAACAGAGTGGGTGTAGCTGCAAGTAGTGTCACTTCTACTTCAAAAGGAGCCGATGCGGCTACCTCAACTTTGACTGGCAACTGTACCTGTACCACAATAGGATTGAGTGTGACTGTTGGCTTCTTAGGGTCATCACCTTCCCGAATAAGCCCGATTGATCCCTCGGGATCCCATTCTTCATCAGTTTCAATTACATTGACTCCGTCACCCCTATGATCTGGGAGGGGGTTGTTGCGGACATTGGGTGTGGTTTCTTTCGCTTGTATAACCTTGGTATCAATCAATGTTTGGATCTTGTCTTTCAAGGTGCGGCATTCATCAATATTATGTCCCTTCATGCCGGAATGGTATGCACATGTCTTGTTTGGGTTGACCTATTTAGATGAGTTTTCCATAGCCACGGAGGAAATAGGGGCGACATATCCAGCCACTTTTAATCTATCATACAACTGGTCGATAGGTTTCGCAATAGGGGTGTATTGTCTGGGTGGTTTGCGATCAAAATTGGGCCAGGGTTTTTGGTAATTTGGACGAGTTGGAGGTGAATGATAATAGGTTGGTTGGGTATTATAGGTGTGGTAGGCGATAGCAAGTTGAGGATATCTAGGAGGTGAAGGTTGGTATGTAGATGGAGGTGTTTGGTATACAAATGGCAATTTTGGACCTTGGGAAACCATTACTGTCCCCACTTATTTCTTCTTTGATATCCACCTGATTGTAGTGCTTTGTTCGTGGCCTACAATGCCTCGAAATTTGTTACCATTCCACTTTTGATACATTCTTCAATCCTTTCTCCGGGCTTGATGATATCGGAGAACTTGTGATTCTCGATGACCATTGACCTTTCGTAATATTGTGGGTCCTGAGCCCTGACAAAGAACTTGTTAATCTGTTCTTCATCCAATGTCGGCATGACCTTCATTGATTCTGACCTCCACTAAGTAGCATACTCGCGGAAAGCCTCAGTGGGCTTCTTCTTGAGATTCTGGATATAGAAGACATCCGGTGCATTTTTCGTATTAAATTTGAACCTATCCATGAAGTCTGAAGCCATGCTTACCCAATTAGCCCATTTCTTGGGATTCTAACTTATGTACCAAGATAGAGCGTCTCTAGTAAGGCTTCTCATGAAAAGCTTCATGCGAATCCTTTCGTCCTTTCCAACCCCTACGAGCTTGTCACAATAGGTTCTCAGATGAACTTTTAGGTCACTCGTTCCATCAAACATTTCAAACTTAGGAGGTTTGTAACCCTCCGGCAGTTCCACATCTGGCTGAATGTACAAATCCTTATAATTCAGACCTTCAATTCCTTTGCCTACTTCAACACCCTAAACTCGGCTCGTGAGCTTCTTGAGTTCCTCTTCCATGTTCTTATTAAGCAGGTCCTTTTCGGCGGATTCTGGCGTGTATGAGATTGGTTGAGTGGAGTGGGGTAAGGTTTCCACGTATATGGGGTTGTTTTATGAATGCCGGGAGTTTGGGTATAGTTGTGATCATTGGTTGAATTTTGGGGATCGGGGATAGGTTGTGGGGTATTATGAGGAGCGTGATAAGTGGTTTGCGGATATTGAATCGGGAGATGTTGATGTTGATGAGGTGTAGGATTTTGAGGAGGGGTTGTATATTGGTAGGGTGCGGGAGAATTCTGCGGGCGTTGGTTGGGTGTGTTCTAAGGAGGTACTGGGTTTTGGGTATTTGGATGGTTGATATCTGGGACGTTTAGTGTGAGGGAGAGGTTTTCCAAGTTACAGACCTGCTCAAGCTCACTTTGTAGTTCAAGTATTTTCTGTTCAAGCCGCAAAACCAGGTCATTTGGTGCCGGAGTACTCCGACCATCAGAAGTTTCCACATTCTCAGCATGTGTGGTGTTGTCTCCTGACGCCACTCATATCGTCCATCTTAGCTTTCCCTTTGCTTTTTGGTGCACTTGGAGGAGGAAGAGGTGGAGGGCCTCTGGATCTGGTGTGGTAAGCTGATGATGCCAGTATGCGCGAACCAACCTTGGGGAATCGGAATAATCAAAAAGGAAGAAAAACCAAAGGTAACCAAGTCAGTGAGAGTTATGAAAAATGTTTGCAGTAGTTAAACATATACTGCGGGAATGTAAATTCGCGTCCTAATTTCGGAGCCTCGTTGTGCCCGAGGTAGGCCTAGCGACAAGTAGATTTGGAGAATTTTAATGCCAATAATTGCCTTATTTCATTAATGTAATGAATCTAAAACGACAATAAATAAGATAAGTCACTAATGGCACTTGGCCTTATTACATTCGAAAAGCAACAAGTAAACCTAATCTACTTGGTCCCAGAAGGACCTTCTCCAGGCTTGACTCTTTTGGCTCCATCAATTAGGTTCCCCAGGTCGCGCATGTCCAACAGCAGGCATGCCCTAGCTAGATGTCCTCCTTTGCTACACTCAGCATTCTGGCAGTCTACGACTTTTTTCCTCGTCTTCCCTTCTAACTCCATCAGACTCTACTCCAGATATTCCAGCCTTTCATTCGATCTAGTAGCCATTTCCCTCCATTCATTGATTAATTCCATATCGGCATTGTGTAGCTCCAAATGCTTGGCCTTGGACTCATGAATTCTTTTGCGCTGTCTGTTATACTTCACTTGTGCTTCGGCAGCTTCATCTATGACCCTGTTTCCTCGTCCTACCCCTGGGTCAACTATTCCCGCTATGCTGTCTTCCAACCATGTTGGGTAAAAGTACACATGCCCTACGTGATATCGATCCGGCTCGATGGTGTCTCTTTCCACAATAATCTTTAAGTGCCACATATGTTGAGCTTCACATTTATATGGGATGTCATCATCTTGGAAATCCACCCTGTAGTGACTCATTTTGGAGACTTGCGGTATGATTTGCTTTCAACCAACTTGTCTCATGACCCTGATAGGAACATAGGGGTGTATACCCCTTAACCCGATCAACACCAAGTGTGGAGAATCCCTAGATCTGATGATGAACTCACTAGTGGGGAACCACTCGAAAATCTAGTGAACCTGGTCCTCAGTCAAATTGTCGAAAAATTGCACCCATTCTATAGCATCCTCCAGTTAAGCAAACTTGTCTGGGATAATGTAACGACCCGGTCGGTCAATACGTAGAACCTGCATTATATTTACTGTTATTACCTTATCATAGGTTGGTTATGCTATTTATGATATGTTAGAGTTGGTAGGCTCGGAATAGGAACGGTTGTAGTGACAATTTAGTCATTTAGTCTTTAAAAATAGCCTTATAGTCGAAAAAAGTCAACTGAGAGTTGACTTATTGGTAAACGACCTCGGAATGCAGATTTTATGGCCCTTATAGCTTCGTTAGGTGATTTGGGACTTAGGAGTGTGTTCAGAATATTTTTGTGATGTCCGATGTAGATTTAGGCTTGAATTGGCGAAAGTTAGTTTTTGGTGATTTTCGGTCGACAGAAGAAACTAGGCTATCTTGGTCGGATTGGAATTCCGAAAGTTGGAACAGATTCGTAATGTCATTTTGAATATGTCTACAAAATTTCAGGTCAATCGGAGTTGTTTCGGATAGTTTCAGCATCGTTGGTGGAATTTAGAAATTTCAAAGTTCTTAGGCTTGAATCCGGTGTGATTTTGATGTTTTGATGTTATTTTTTATGTTCCGAGAGTGCAACTAAGTTTGAATGATCATTTATGATGTGTTGGTAAATTTGGTTGGGATCCCGAGGGGCTCGGGATTGATTTCGGATGGTTAACGGACAATTTTGAACTTGTAAAGTCTGTTGTTTTTGCTGGTGTGATACTGTAGGAAAATTGGTCATCACAGTCGCGGATGCAGCTCCGCGTTCGCGGAAGGTTATCTGGGGAGGTGGCTAAAGTGTTCTTCGCGTTCGCGAAGGGGTAGATGCAAACGCCTAGGTGTAGGGTGAGGAAACATCGCGTTCGCGGTGAACGGCACGCGTTCGCGAAGAAGACTGGGGGATTGGGGACCCCAGGGACTTTGGCCTACGCGATCGCGAAGGGGCGACCGCATTCGCGGAGGGGAGGCCAGATAATTCATCGCATTCGCGACCAGGTAAGTGTGTTCGCGAAGGTCTAGGGGTGTTGGGCAGTGCATTCGCAGGCAGGTGATCGCGATCGCGAAGAGGAAATTGAGGCCTGGAGGCTTTTGTACTTCGCGAACGTGGGAAGTGGGCCGCGTTCGCATTGAAGAATAACTGGGCAATATTTAAATAAACCCTCCGCGACCAATACCCACTTTTCCACCATTTTTGAACGGGAAGAAGCTTTTGAGGCAATTTTTAAGAGAGGAAATCATTGTTCTTCATTGAGGTAAGGATTTTGGACCCTAATACTTGATTTTATGTGAATAAGGATCAAAATATCAATGTTTAATTCATGAAAATCAGTAGAAAAAGGTAGAGTTAGGGCTTGATAATATGAGACCTTTTAGGGAAGATTGCAGGGGTCAAACGAACTCCGATTTTAGCGTTCTTTATATGTACGGACTCGTGAGATGATGAAGAACATTTTGGTATAAAATTTGTTGAGTTTCGAGACGCGGCCTCGGGGGTCGGGTTTTGACTAATTCCGGGTTTTGTGCTTAAATTCGATATCTTTCAATTGGAATTCATTCCTTTAGCATAATTTGATGATAAAAATCTGAACTTGATAGAGTTGGAGCACTCGGAAGTTGATTCGAGAGGCAAGCGGGTTGTAGAGTAGCTTTTCGGGCTAGTTTGAGGTAAGTAATGTCTTTAAATCCTGTCCTGAGGGTATGAAACCCCATACTTTACATCCTTTAACGGATTTGGAGTGACGCACACACTAGATGATGTGTGTGGGGCGTGCACGAATTGGAAATTTGGAAAAATGTTCCTTTTTAGGCAATTATTGAGTTGCGAAACTGCTTTTAAAGCATATGAGTTATAATATTACTATGTTTTGATATATTTGGGTTGTAAGCCATGTTGGGGGCCTAGTGTCGATCTATTTAACCCCTTGGGGGCCATTTTACTGATATTCTCACTATTTTGAATATATAATTTTACACTCAGTCTTTCTTGTGAAATTGTGAGCACTCTTATTTGATAATATTACTATTTCTTGAAATGAAATACTATTTTGGGTCGAGAACCCCATTTTATTCATGGCCCGAATGGCAACGCTGAGAGTGTCTGACTGAGTGAGGCCGAGGGCCAATGTTGTGAGGATGTTATGATATGAGAGAGGCCGAGTGCCTGAGAGTGATTGATGCCATGATTTGGCTGGTTTATAGCGCTTGGGCTGTAGGAGCCCCTCCGGAGTCTGTACACACCCCCAGTGAGCGCAGGTACCTACTGAGTGCGAGTGCCGAGTGATGAGTGATTCGGAGGAATGAGTGATAGTGAGGTTGCCCGCGGGGCTGATACTGAGTGATGGTGAGGTGCTGAGGGAAATTGTTACGAGTGATGATTATGGCCTGATGGGCAGTTTTATGATGATATTTTACTGAGTTTTTGACTATGATTCACTTCATTTTTCAAACTGATATTACTGAGAGTTTTACTGAGACATATTGGAAAAATATACTTGTTTCAAAGGATTTTCTGGAAATTGGTTTTTGAACTTATGTATACTGTATTGAGACTTGATGTTTTACTGTTTTGTGGATTGGTGTTTTGTGTTGTGTGTTTCGTATACTTCAGACTGTGATTTATTTTCATGACTACTGAGTTGGCGTACTCATCATTACTCCCTGCACCCCTGTGTGCAGATCCAAGTACTGGTTCGGAGCAGTAGTCGTCCGAGTTCGTTGTCATCAGCGTTTGGGATTTCGAGGTAGCTGTCCAGCGTCCGCTGCTTCTCCATTTCCCTTCCTTTATTAGTATTAGTATTTTATTCATAGACATTATTATGATATTAGCAGAGTTAGTTTATATCTTAGATGCTCGTGATCAGTTGACTCCAGTCTCTGGGGTTTGTTTAGACAGTAGAGTATATTATAATTGCTTAAAGACTTAAGGAAATTATTTGTATACTTTGTTTGCTGGTTATTAATGATATTGAGAAATTATATTAAAATAAATGTGTATTAAGGTGATGGTTGGCTAGCCTAGTTCCACAATAGGCGCCATCACGACCTGTTAGGATTTGGGGTCGTGACAAGTTAGTATCAGAGCACTAGGTTACATAGAACTCGACGGTCATGAGCAGGTTTAGTAGAGTCTTGTGGATCGGTACAGAGATGTCTGTACTTATCTTCGAGAGGCTACATAACTCTTAGGAAAAATCTCATTTTATTGAACTCTTTCGTGCCATTCTATTGGTTCTTGAAATCTAAACTCATGTTGTTTCATTCTCTCACAGATGGTAAGGACACGCACTACTGATCAGGGTGACCAGACACCAGCCAGACCCACGAGGGGTCGAGGCCGTGGTGGAGTTAGGGGACCTGCCCGTTTAGCAGACGGGACAATACCAGTGGATCCCCCTACTATTCAGGATCAGGTTCCCGCCGAAGGTGCTCCAGCGGGACAGGCTCAGGCACCGGCAGTGCCTATTGTTATTACGGGTCTTTAGGAGACCCTGGCTCAGATATTGACAGTGTGTACCATTTTGGCTTAGGCAGTTGCTATGTCTACTACTACCACTACAACTCAGGCCGGGGGAGGCGTTCAGACTCTAGCTACCCGAACACCTGAGCAGGTTGTACAGGGTATTCTGGCACCGGGGGCAGTCCCAGCCTGGCCGATTGCCACAGTTCAGGACTATGTAGTCCCAGTTATGCCCGAGGATGAGCAGCGTAGGCTGGAGAGGTTCAGTAGACTTCAGCCTCTGACTTTCAGCGACACAGAGGGTGAGGATGCCCAAGGTTTTCTTGATAAGTGCCAAAGGATACTGCGGGTATTTTAGACACCAGTGGGGTCTCATTTGCTACATTTCAGTTTGCGGGTGCTGCTTTCACTTGGTGGGAAGCATTTGAGAGGCGTAGGTCGGTTGGTTCAGCACCACTCACATGGAAGCAGTTCTCCACGATCTTTTTGGAGAAGTATGTTCCTCAGTCCCACATAGAGGAGCAGCGCAGGCAGTTTGAGCAGCTGCTCCAGGGAGAGTTGTCAATTACTCAGTATGAGATGTGATTTTCTAAGTTTGCTCGACATGCTTCGGAGTTAGTCCCCACTGACAGGGAAAGGATCAGGAGGTTTGTAGATGGTCTCACGTATCAGCTTTGCATTTTGATGACCAGAGAGAGAGTGTCTGGAGCTACCTTTGAGCAGGTTGTTGACATTGCTTGGGATATTGAGTCGGTTCGCAGGAAGGAACGTGAGGCGAGAGAGGCCAAGAGGCCTCGGGGATCAGGTAGCTTTAGTGGTTCCCCTTCTAGAGGGCAGTTTTAGCACAACAGAGGTTGTCTATTTAGACCTCCACAACCAGCTCGCCCAACTTACAATGGTCCATCTTCAGGGTAGGGTCCTCGCAGTTCTCATTAGGGACGTTCATCTTTTAGTGCCATTTCAGCTCAGAGCTCCTCCAGAGCATCATCATATCAGGGTTCTTCTATGCACGGTTCATCCGGCGGTTATCATGGTGGAAGGGGTTCTCTTCAGTCCCCATCCTCAGCTCCAGGTGGTTGTTTTGAGTGTGGAGAGTTCGTACATGGGTGGAGGCAGTGTCCCCGTCGTCCTAGTAGTTCAGCTCAGAAGAGGGTTCAGCCCTCGACTTCAGCCCCAGTCACTTCACCACCTACCCAGGTAGCCAGGGGTGGTGGTTAGGCAGCTAGAGGCCGCCCTAAAGGGGGAGGTCGAGCAGGTGGAGGCCAGCCATGTAGTAATGCACTTCCGGCTAGGTCTGATGCTATGGCCTCAGATGCGGTGATTACAGCTACTATCTCAGTTTGTCACACTGATGTTTTGGCTTTATTCGACCCTGGTTCCACGTACTCTTATGTCTCATCCTATTTTACCCACTTTCTGAATATGCCCCGTGAGTCCTGTTGATACCCAATTTTTCCTCAAATTATTTTCCAAACTGGTATATATGCTTTCAAAATCACTCTTACCAATAATGAGTATTTTTCCTAATTTTTACATATTTTTATCTGAATTATTTCCATATTTATTCAGTATTTCGTATTTAAATAATTCTTAAATCATGCTCTAAATAAATCCCAAAATATTCTCCAATTTAATATGTCGTTTATAATTACTGTTTATTTATTAAAATTCAATTATTTCATAAATTGGCCAATTGAGTGCTATTTAATTGAAATTACAATTATTTTGCAATCATAGCCTAATTAGTCGTTTTATACCTTTAAAATCCGAATTTCTGTACTTCATATTTCTAATCTTGTCTAATTACTGTAATTATACTTATTTTTTAACTTAATTTCATTTTATACAATTATTGGCCATTTTAATTAATTAACTATCCTATTAAATCGGGTATTTCACAACTAGCCTCTTCCTATTTTAATTTTAGCCACATTTGGCTAACTCAATTATCCAACCCCCTGACCCAATTGAGACCAGCCCAAACCCTCCTCTTACCCGGCCCAACCCCTGTCTTAATCTCAGCCGTTGATCAAATATGATCAACGGTCCAGATCAACCCCTACCATAAATACCTTTTAACCTAACCCCTCCCCCACCGGTTCATTTCCTTCGCGACCTTTCTTCTCTCATATCTCTATCTATCTCAGTGCTCTCTAGAAGTTTCCCCTCCGATGGGGGTCTGTTCCCCTCTCCGGCCGGTTCTCTCACCGGCATCCCTGGTTCCTCACCACCTCGTGGTCACCTATTCACCTCTCACTCGCTCAACACCAACCTGGGTTCTTCAAAACAGGCCTGGAGCAGTTCGCTTGCCTCCGTTGAGCCTCTTGCCATTTTCCGGCCAAACCTCGACCATCTGAGTAAGCTTTCATACTTTCCGACCTCATCTACGTCGTTTCTGAGGATTTTCCCTCTTTTACGGGTTTTCACGAAACCCTAACCATCTGATTTTTGACTTTTTCTTTAACGTCTGCTTATCTTCTTACATTAGTGTGATATTTTACGATTATCTCCGGAAAAAAAACTTGTTCTTTTAATGATTCAACATTAGGGTTCTTAAACCCGTCTTCAAAAGGATTTCTTCTTGATTTTTAGTTACCTGTACCATGTTTAAGTGATTATTTCGTGAGTTATTGTTGTTCGAACTGCTATTGTTGAAACCCTAATACCCTAGGTCGATTTTGTTATGTGTGCTTGTTTGTTCTTGTTCGACTCGGTGCTATAATTTTTAATTCCCCCTGTTGTTCTATGAATATCTCCTATATTAATCAATACTGTCGCTTAAATACTTATTGATTCAACCATGCAACTCACTGATTGTTTTACTTGTTGATGTTATGCTGATTTTTCGTAATATTTTCCTTAAATGACACAATTGTGCACTTTCCTTTAACAATGCTATACCAATTTCTGTTATATTTATGTGATATTTTCCTTAAATACACAATTGAGCATTTTTCTTTTATGATGTTGCACCAATTTCTGAATTCCTGGGATATTTTCCTTAAATATACAATTGTGTATTTTCCTTTTGTAATATTGTACTTATTTCCTAAATCCTTTCCCTGTTTATGTGATGCTTTCTTTGTTTCCTTCGGATTCCCTGTGATTTACAGTCTTCTTAATTGATTGCTAAGTTGTTTACCCTATTTTTAGTCCTTAATGTGATATTACTACAGCATGCCTTAATTAACTCACTATGTATCTAGCTCTATTTGTGCACTACATGACTTCCTTGTTCTATTTTTGGGAGAATCAATCCTATTGGACTGATTTCTTTGCCTTATTTCATCTTGACAGTATTGTTTGAATTAGAATCCCTTGATTAAAGGGGTCCTAATATATTTAATTGATATTGATTGATTGCTACTACCATAATTTGCTATGTACTACTCGTTTTTTAAAAACTATATAAAGAGTTGCCTTCTCTCTTTGCAAACAGACTGAGTTTCACACACGGACTCAGACACTCACACTGAGTTTTCACACTGAAATTCTCATACTAAGCACTGAGCAACACTGCTCTAAACTCTTCTGTGCTTTCATATCTACTTGCTCTTTGCATCTAACACTGACTACTCAGTCAGCTTAAAGCTAAGGCTGAGTAGCCCCTTATAATTCTGTGCCCTCTACTGCTCTCTCTCTACTGCTGTTCTTTATTTGCATCACTGGTATGTCCTAGTTAATATTATTGCACTCCAAACAATATGCTTCAATTTTGCTTAAGGTTCCTGCTCTTTCTTTTGTGCTTCTATTTGCGGTTCTATTGCTTACCTTGTCACTAGCATATCTAATCCTTTATATGATCTCCCTTCTTCTTCTAGTTTAACTTAATCCTGTGTTGTTTTCTGTAGCTTATCATGTCCTATACTGTATTTGTTCCCCATTCCTCCTATCTGCTTATTATCTCCTATATGATTGTGTAGCAGTTGTGTACTATTTGGTATCTCTATGGGTTGAATCTGTACCTAAACTTATTACATACTATCACCCTTATTTGTCCCCTGAACCCCTTTCCCTGTTTGTGATTGTTCCTTGGTATCCTACTGAGTTAGGACTCTCTGATGTTTTAACATTAGTCCTTATGTGTTTTCATGAAACTATGTGACTTCAAAACTTCTCTTTAAACTTAAAACTCCTTTTCAAAAAGCACTTTCACAATTCCTAGACCTTTAGGTTCCACCTCCCTCAGTGTGTGCATCGCTTAGGGACCATGAGTTCCCTCTGAACCTCGAGACACTGAGGTAAGGGTACTCTACACTGCACTTGTTTGACCATGGGCATCTGTTGGGTGCTGGTATTGGCCAGGGCCCTTATAAGGACCTTTGAAAGCTTTGCCTCACCCGGGCCGTGTAAGGCTGTGAGGCTCAACAGGGGTGAGGCTGGAAGGTTAGGCCTGTTTGAAGGCTCTCTATAGAATAGCTTCTTGTTTTTTCTTTGCAATTATTGTAATTCATTTATTCTTGGTTTGTATTTTGTAAACAAATAATTGGGGCTGGATAGTGAATATGGGAGGGAACTATACATGTTTAGTGTAGTATGGGTAGAAAACATGACTTTAGGATCTATTTCCCACATGTGCATTAGCTATCATGCTTAGGACATGCATAACATATATCATGAATCTTGTCAGTCTTCATAAGCATATTTGCGTCATCTTGTTGTTCACAGTTAATAATTATATCAAGTAACAAAAAACTGTTATAAGATCTTACTGCATTTTCATGATCATAGCATCTAGAAATCATGTCTTCTAGGTATTCCTATGTGCATTAGATATCTTGCATGTAGGATTTTTATTTGTCAGAACTTGAACGCTTAGTTAACCTTTCTCTAATATAATAACCTCACTAAGATATGGTCAAGACGTTTCTGCAAATGTATCATCACCTATGTCTTTTTAAAACATGTTCACCTTTAGGCAAATATACGACGCCTAGGCAAACTTTAGGTCTAAATGCATAATTAAAATCAGATCAACTATGTTGGGTTTAATCTGCCTCTTTTGGAATTTCCCAAATTCTGATTCTGCCTTCTTGGAATCCACTCTATTTTTACTAAACTCCTATGCTTCTTTTAAAACAATTTTGAAATTGTGCGCTTTCTTACTTCTCATTACTGACTTCAGGATTTCTGATTCCTATCCTATCTTCAAACTGTTAAGTTTTTCAGAGTTACTTCATTATATAAAATTGTTCTATTTCTGAATACTTGCTAAACTATTTTTTAAAACAATGTGATAAAGTCCTACGAACTACTGGATTTTTGTACTCACTTTTAGATTATTGAATTTCAAATAAACGCACTCCTGTTCAAATCACTGATTTTTCTAAAAGTTATTCTTCTCTTTTATTGAAAGCTTTAAACTGCTACGCACTTTTAATTCTTATTGTTGTCTCTAAACTATTGCATTTCTGAAAATCAATTATCCTTTTGAATTGCTCAGTCTTAATTGAACCCTTTGCTTTCACTACTAATCTTTTTACTAAACTACTGAAACCTACTGATTTTCAACTCAATAACTCTTATTTTTCAAACCTTCCTTTGAGACTTTAATTGTGTTTGAGACGTGCCACTTACGTGCTTAATTGCGGCGGGACCTATGAGCCTATTACTTGCCCTATGTGATCCCACTACCTGTGTTCTACTTGTTTTGAACTGTCGCCTAGTATTTTATCCTTTACACCTGAGTCAGCCTAGTCCCCGCCTTGGTAGGATTAGTGGTCCTAATCACCCTCCAGGACTTATAGGATGGGACGGGTAACGGCACGCAATAAGAATTCGTGACCAACACGTGTTTAAATAAACTTTATGGGATGGGAAGGGTAGAATACGGATATGATGACCGGTGCGCTAATACCACGTGTAGACGTCTCCTCGAGGTGTGACATACCGGGTATTGCATTGAAGTGATCTGTATTACTTTAAACCTAGGACATTTCTTTTCAAATGTTTTTGCCATTCAAAACCTTTAAAGATTTTTATACTTGTTTTAAATTCCCTCATATGTGAACCTTATTTGTTACTTGCTTACCGTTCAAATTCACAGAACTTATTGGCAGGGACCCACAGTTGTGGATCCTGAGGGGTGCCTAACACCTTCCCCTTTGGATAATATCAAGCCCTTACCCGTCCTCTGGTAATGCAAACTAGTCTATGAGTTATCAACTCTAGGTGCCCTAACGCACCGTTAAATCGTTAGGTGGCGACTCTTCCTTTTCTTTTAAAGGAGTTGTCCATAATGTCTTAACCCGATCTCTCCGCACCTAACCCGTGCGATAGAAAAAGGGGACGCGACAGCATGGCGACTCTGCTGGGGATTTTCCCTAGGCTTATACCATTACAATTTGCTTTGTGAGTTTGGACTTCTAATTGTCGTTTAAATGCTTACACCTCTTCCTATGCCCCGTTATATGCCATTAATTGTTTAATTTTCGCAAATATTTATTTCACTTGAACGAAACTGACGTATCTTCATGTTTTCTTTGTAACCGCTTTCCATTATAACTGTTGTATTTCCTTTCTTTACGGCTTTTCCTCAATGTGAAAATCCATGCCTATCTGTTTAATACTTATTATTGCATATCATTCTCCGCATTCATATTCCACTCGTGCCAAAAAAATCCTATAGCAACGCTTACAATGAGTGGTTGCGCTCTTCCAATATCATCACCCCCTAAATTCGGAAAGGCGTATTTGCGGTAAAACTAGTCGATCAGTGGTGCAGTCGACAGTTTCGTGCCTTCCCCCTTGAGTTGTACGCTCAAGGGTACCAGTCGAAAACCCCAATAGAAACCTTACTCTATTGTATGTTGCATGCATCATGGTCAAACCTAGACAGGCTAACGTGTTGTCCGCACAATAGCCTTTAAGATAGCCTTGTCCAAAGTCCATTGGGTTTCCCTGGAACCCAAATGGACGCCTTCACGTTCTGTGCATTTATTTGGAGAACTTAAATGCTTTTGCTAATTATTGATGTTAAATAGTCAAGTCCGATGGGGGTAAGGGCCTAACCTTGTTTGTTCGCAGGAAACGAGGCACAAAGTCCCTAGACTCAGCATGATCTAAAATATGACAAGATGGCCAAGCATTGGAGAAGGTCCTTCTGGGACCCAATTAGATAGGATTTTCTTTTCCGCTTTACCAATGTAATAAGGCCGATGGCCATTAGTGACTTTATTTCTTGCTTATTGTTTTTGTATTATTTTTGGAGTCGTCCATTTTTACATCAATAAGATGAGGCATTTAGCATTTCAAGTTCTCCAAATTAATTTGTCGCTAGGCCTACCTCGGGCACAAAGAGGTTCCCCAACTTAGGATGCGTTTTACATTTTTGCATTACGTGTTTAAATTATCGCAATATTCCTTATATCTCCACTAACTCCTTTACCTTTTTGTTAGTTATTCCCCTTCCCCAAAGGTTGGTTCGTGCACTCTGGCATCAACATCTTATTGCACCAGATCAAAGGGCCCTCCTCCTACTCCTCCTCTCAGTCCTCCCAAAAGAAAAAGCAAGGGTAAAATGGCAGATGCAAGCAGTACTAGAAAAGACAACAGGGATGAGCAGGTTGAGATCATTGACGGTCAGGGTATTCAGGTTCTGCAGGAGGATATGTCTCCACTAAAGAAGAAGCTGCTAAAGTTCCAAGAGGAACTTGATCAAGTCAAGAACTTGGCCCACTTATCATTCTCCCTCAACGTCTCAAATGTTCACTTCCCAAATGCTCCGAACCCCACTTTACCACAAAACATCCCCAAACAATCAAATCATCCAAAAGATCCCGTTCCACCGGCACCACGCAACTACCACACTCCACCTCCCTAGGATCAGACAAGAGACCACTTCCAGGATTATGACAACCCCATTTATGTGGAAACTGTAGCTCACTCTTAACCACATACGTATGAATCTGATGAAAAGGATAAGCTCATCAGGAATCTGGCCGAAGAACTCAAGAAATTGACCAACCAAGTTCAGGGCGTCGAAGGGGTTAAAGGGGTTGAAGGATTGAATTATGAGGACCTCTGCATACATCCCGATGTCGAACTGCCCGAGGGGTACAAACCTCCCAAGTTCGAGATGTTTGATGGCATTGGTGATCCAAGAGTCCATCTGAGGACTTATTGCGACAAATTGGTCGGCGTAGGAAAAGATGAAAGGATCCGCATGAAGCTCTTCATGAGGAGTTTGAAAGGTGATGCACTATCCTGATACATCAATCAGGATCCGAAGAAATGGACTAGTTGGGTGAGTATGGATACAGACTTCATGGATAGATTCAGGTTCAACACGGAGAATGCACCGGATGTGTTCTATATCCAGAACTTGAAGAAGAAACCAACTGAGACTTTTTGCGAGTATGCTACTCGTTGGAGGTCAGAGGTTGCTAAGGTCAGGCCAGCCTTGGAAGAAGAGCAAATGAAGAAGTTCTTCGTGCGCGCTCAGAATCCTCAATATTATGAGCGGCTGATGATGGTCGAAGGACACAAGTTTTCTGATATCATCAAGCTGGGAGAACGAATCGAGGAAGGTATCAAAAGCGGTATGGTCACTAACTTTGAAGCTTTACAGGCTACCAATAAAGATCTGCAATCCGGTGGTGTGTCCAAGAAGAAGGATGTAGGAGCCGTGATGGTGGCACAATAAGCCAAGTCCCCTCCCAAATACCAAGTATACCCCGCAGCTTCCTTCACATACCAACCAGCTCCAAGTTACCAAGCACCTTCACCCGCCTACCAAGCTCCACCACCCACATATCATCCTACCTCGCCCAGATATTCCCAGCCAGCTCCCGTCTATAATGCCCATAATTCCCAACCTTCTCACTACCAATCACCACCTGCTCGCCAAAACTTCCCCAGACCTCGCCCAAATTTCGACCGTCGTCCACCAAAACAGTACACTGCCATAGCTGAACCTATTGACCGATTATATGAAAAGCTTAAAGCTGCCGGTTATGTCACACCCATCCCCGTTGTTATCCCTGAGAACTCTTCTCAGTGGGTCAACCCAAACAAAACCTGTGCTTACCACTCCGGCATGAAGGGACACACCATCGAGGAATGTCGTTCCTTGAAAGACAAGATACAAACCCTCATAGATAACAAGATCATTGTAGCCAAAGACCCTGCTCCTAATGTTCGCAATAATCCGTTGCCTGACCATAAGGGTGGTGTCCATATGATTGAGGTTGATGATGACTGGGATCCTGAGGGATCGATTGGGCTAATTGCCGATGGTGATCCAAAGAAGCCTACGATTACTCTTAATCCGATCGTGGTCCAGATGCAGCCATCTGAAAAAGTTGAGGTAAACGTGTCGATTCCACTTGAGTTTGAATCGAGACCACCCGCCAAAGGAAAAGCTTCAGGGCCGATCGAAGTTGAGTTTGCGCGGCCGCTCGAAGATGTAATCCGGCCATCTATAACATATACTCCGGCAGGAATGAGAATGACCTCACCCATTCTTGTGGTAATGTCAACAACGGCATCCTTTTATTCAGACGCCATTCCATGGGACTATACCGCTGAAGCAAGGAGGAAAGGCAAAGGCAAGTCTGAAGAAGCTATCGCCGCACAGGGTATGACAAGAACTGGCAGATTTTATACCCCTGAGCATTTGGCCGAGTCTAGCAAGCAGGCCAACAGTCATCCTCCCATCATTGAAACAGGTTCTGATGATCAGTGGAGAAAGATACAAGCTAAGGAGTATTCAGTCCTCGACCAGTTGAATAAGACACCAGCTCAGATATCCATCCTCTCCCTGTTACAAAACTCTAAAAATCACAGGAATGCTTTGCTAAGGGTGCTGAGTGAAGCATACGTGCCTGACAATATCACCAGCGGGGAAATGGCCAACATGGTAGGCCAAGTGCTAGAGAGCCATAAGATCACTTTCCATGAAGATGAGCTACCGCCTGAGGGGCTAGGGCATAATAGAGCACTACACATCACTGTGCAATATGAGGATCATTTCATCACAAGGATCCTAATTGATGGGGGTTCCAGCCTCAACATTTGCCCGCTGTTCACGCTTAAGAGATTGGGCAAAAGTCTACATGAGATAAAGGAAGGAGAGATCAACGTAAAAGCCTTCGACGGTTCGCAGATATCCACCATGGGAGAAATCACTTTGTGTATGCAGATGGGACCACCTTGGTTTGATGTAGATTTCCAAGTGATAGATGTGCCTGCATCCTACAACTTACTGTTGGGACGACCTTGGATCCACGCAGATGGGGCCGTGGCATCAACCTTACACCAAGCTGTGAAGTTTGAATGGAACCATCAGGAGGTAATCATTCATGGCGACAGTAGCAACCATATCTACGGTCGCCAGACCTTTTCGGTCATCGATAGAAGGAGAAATTTGGGCGGAGAAATCTATCATAACATAGATCGTGTCAACTCTATTAACAAAGGAAAATGGTGGGGCAGTAAGACCAAAAGCATATTGAACTGGCAAGGGTACGAGTCGGGTAAAGGGCTCGGTAAGCATCTTCATGGAATAAGAAAGCCTATAACACTCAAGAAGCATGGTACTACCTTTGGTCTAGGGTATGAGTACACTTGGAAGGAGTTCAAGGACTGGTCTCCACCATGGCGCGGCCCCTACTACCCATTGGAGCAGCCAATACCTCGCATAGAGCAGTCTTTCCAGCCAACTGACGTCATATATGGTACAGACGAAGAAGAAGCTCTAGCAACCGTGAGGGATCTATTTCTGGATGATGAGGATATGGACCTCTTTGTCATCTTTGAGGAGGAGGGGGAGGAAGGCCCTTCTATACAAGTCGTGAGCAAGGAATCACGTCTCAACAATTGGTCTGTCAGGACAACTAAAGCCCGTCGAGCTTCGGGGTAGCAAGTCTAACAAAACAAACATTATTTACAGTTTATTTATTTAAAGCATTTCCTTCCTTTTCGCATTTTTAATTTCTGCAAGAAAAGAGCTCTTATGTTCAAACAATTACTCAATTTATCAAAGCATTTCCAATTTCTTTACAAATCTTACATTTACTTATATTTATTTGTTACTGTTTTCCTCCCCATTACTTTATTTTACACATCATTACTATTAATCATCTTGATGAACCGACGATTGTGACATGCAACGAGACAACGCAACAAACGGATTCCGAGTCAGACGAGGATGATATACCTGAGGATATTATTAAAGAAGTCAAGAACTTTGAGAATAGACCTAAGTCTAACTTGGATGAGACTGAGGTCGTCAACCTGGGAAACACAGAGAACGTCAAAGAAACACACATCAGCATTCATCTATCGCCGTCAGAAAAGAAGGAATATACGAAATTCTTAAGAGAATATGAGGACATATTCGCCTGGTCATATGATGACATGACTGGTCTCAGTACATCTATTGTGGCCCACAAGCTGCCAACCAATCTGACATGCCCACCAGTAAAGCAAAGGCTCAGGAAGTTCAAACCAGACATGAGCTTAAAAATCAAAGAAGAGGTCACCAAGCAGATCAACGTCGGGGTTCTCCGAGTGATCGAATATCCTACATGGTTAGCCAACATTGTGCCTGTACCAAAAAAAGACGGGAAGGTCAGAGTTTGCGTCGACTACCGGGATCTCAACCGGGCCAGTCCGAAAGATGACTTCCCCCTGCCAAATATACACATCTTAATTGACAATTGTGCTAAGAACGAGCTGCATTCCTTTGTAGATTGTTTTGTTGGTTACCATCAGATTTGGATGGACGAGGAAGATGCTAAGAAAACGGCATTCATTACGCTGTGGGGAGTGTATTGCTACAAAATGATGCCATTCGGTCTGAAGAATGCAAAGGCCACTTACATGAGAGCCATGACTACTATATTCCATGATATGATTCACAAGGAAATCGAAGTATATGTGGACGACGTCATCATCAAATCAAAGAAAGTTGCTGATCACATGGAAGATTTGAGAAAGTTCTTCAACAGGTTAAGGAAATACAATCTGAAACTTAACCCCGCAAAGTGTGCGTTCGGGGTTCCTGCTGGCAAGCTGCTAGGGTTCATTGTCAGTCGTCGAGGAATAGAGCTAGATCCATCAAAGGTCAAAGCCATCCAAGAATTGCCACCACCAAAGAACAAAAAGGATGTTATGAGCTTCCTAGGACGGCTCAATTATATCAGCCAGTTCATAGCCCAGTCTACCATCATTTGTGATCCAATTTTCAAAATGCTGAGAAAGGATGCTGCAACCAAATGGACTGAGGATTGTCAAAAGGCCTTCGATAGAATCAAGGAATATATCTCAACACCACAAGTCTTGGTACCCCCAGAGCCGGGTAAACCTCTGTTACTCTACTTGGTTGTATTAGACGGAGCTTTCGGTTGCGTTCTCAGTTAACATGATGAAACAGGAAGGAAGGAGCAAGCAATTTACTATCTCAGGAAGAAGTTCACCCCGTATGAGGCCCGGTATTCTCTATTAGAGTGAACCTGTTGTGCTTTGACTTGGGTTGCACAGAAGCTGAGGCTTTATTTCTGTGCCTACACAAAGTACCTCATATCGAGGATGGATCCGCTCAAGTACATCTTTCAGAAACCTATGCCCACTGGCAAGCTGGCTAAATGGCAGATTTTGTTAAGTGAGTTCGACATCATTTACGTAACTCAGAAGGAAGTCAAGGGACAAGCATTAGCCGATCATCTTGCTGAGAATCATGTGGACGGAGAATACGAACCTTTAAAAATGTATTTCCCTGATGAGGAGGTATCATTCGTAGGAGAGGACATTGCAGAATCCTACGACGGTTGGAGGATGTTCTTTGATGGGGCCGCAAACTTCAAAGGCGTGGGTATTGGAGCAGTCTTAATTTCAGAAACTGGTCTGCACTACCCGGTATCCGCCAAACTCAGGTTCCCCTGCACCAACAATATGGCTGAATATGAGGCCTGTATCCTTGGGCTCAACTTGGCCATCGACATGAATGTTCAAGAATTATTAGTGATTGGTGATTCAGACTTATTAATACACCAAGTTCAAGGAGAATGGGCGACCAAGAATTCCAAGATACTGCCATACCTACATCGTGTGTAGGAATTGAGAAGGAGGTTCACAAAGATTGAATTTCAGCATGTTCCCAGAATCCAGAATGAGTTCACCGATGCACTGGTTACCTTGTCATCTATGATCCAGCATCCATATAAGAATTTCATTGATCCTATCCCGGTAGGGATTCACACTCAGCCGGCTTACTTTGCCCACGTTGAAGAAGAAGCAGATGGAAAGCCTTGGTTTCATGATATTAAGGAGTATTTGGCAAAGGGAGAGTACCCAGAGCTTGCAAACCGCTACTCAAAAGCGCACTCTACGAAGGTTATCTAACAACTTCTTTCACATCGGAGGAATCCTATATAGGAGGACTCCCGATATGGGTTTGCTAAGATGTGTCGAAGCAAAGGAAGCGACGAAGCTGTTAGAGGAAATACATGCTGGTACATGCGGTTCTCATATGAACGGGTTTGTTCTAGCAAAGAAGATTTTCGAGCTGGTTATTTCTGGATGACCATGGAAACAGACTGCATCCAGTATGTCCGCAAATGCCATCAGTGTCAAATATATGGGGATATGATAAAGGTACCTCCCAGCGAGCTTAATGCAACAAGCTCACCCTGGCCGTTCGCCGCTTGGGGCATGGATGTTATTGGACCAATCGAGCATGCTGCCTCCAACGGACACAAGTTCATTCTGGTTGTCATTGACTATTTCACCAAATGGGTCAAAGCCGCATCCTACAAAGCAGTTACTAAGAAAGTGGTAGCCGACTTTGTCCGCGATCACATTGTTTGTCAATTTGGAGTTCCAGAGTCAATCATCACCAATAATGGTTCCAATCTCAACAGTGATTTGATGAAAGTAATGTGTGTGACCTTCAAGATCAAGCACAATAATTCTACAGCATACAGACCTCAAATGAACGGAGTCGTCGAGGCTGCCAACAAGAACATCAAGAAGATATTAAGAAAGATGATAGAAAAGCACAAGCAATGGCATGAGAAGTTATCATTCGCTTTGTTGGGGTATCGCACCACGGTTCGCACATCAACCGGGGAAACTCCTTACATGTTGGTATACGGCACAGAAGCCGTCATTCCTGCTGAAGTTGAAATTCCATCCCTGAGAATTATACAAGAAGCTGAACTCAGCGATGCAGAATGGGTATAAATCCGCTATGAGCAATTGGCCCTCATAGACGGAAAGAGAATGGACGCGATTTGTCACGGTCAGCTATATTAGAACAGAATGACCATAGCCTTCAACAAGAAAGTCAAACCAAGACGATTCACACCGGGACAGCTGGTGTTAAAGAAAATCTTTCCTCATCAAGACGAAGCAAAAGGGAAATTCTCTCCCAATTGGCAAGGCCCGTACATGGTTCACCGAGTGCTAACAGGAGGATCACTCATACTCACAGAAATGGATGGAGAAGTTTGTCCTAAACCAATCAATTCAGATGCAGTCAAGCGCTACTATGTGTAACCCTTTATGATTTCTATCAATGCTGTAAAGTGAACTACGCCTGACCTGATTCCCGTTTAAGAGGGGATACGTAGGCAGCCCTATGGGTTCGGTCACATTCTAATAAAAATTTCATTTTCCCCAAGAATGGAAACAGGGGCAGATTTTTGAGGGGGGACCTCAAAATTCCGAAGCAAGTTCAGCCGAGCACCGCACCAGTAACAGCCAGAAGTCTTCACCCATCAAACTGGGGCAAGGGTTGAGAAGGAACTCTCAAATCTCCGCCGCAATGGAGGTTGCAATGTCTTGAACCGCGTCACGGTCGTCGGTTCATCCAAAGAAAACTATGCTTTCTATATATCATACCATATTTTACAAAATCATGCATATTTATTTTTCTCAAAAAGCAGTTTGTTTTAGCAACGCTACCCCCGTGGTACAAGCAAAGTCATCATCATCAAGCAAGCACGCCGGATCAAGCCATTAGGGGATACGAACTAGCCTTCCCCTTTACAAAACTCACGATTTTCTTTGAACGCTGGCATAAAGACGGCGAAAGCCCAAAGTATCTTTTTATCTTTGCAAGACATCTCAAGACATTCTCAAACCCGTCCGCATTGCCAACATTTACTATCACCGCAAGCAGCTCTGTATTCGCAACAATCATATCGCCATAATTTATCATCAGCTAAGAACTCTTACTGTCGTTTTATCTTCCCATACTCGCATCATTGCATAAGGCTATCATTCTGCCTTCCGAGACTAAGCGTTGTCTCCCTGCATTTTATTTCTTGCACTGCATAAGGCTAATATTCTGCCTTCCGAGACTAAGCATTGTCTCCCTGCATTTTATTCCTTGCATTTGCATAAGGCTACCTTTCTGCCTTCCGAGACTAAGCATTGTCTCCCTGCATTTTATTCCTTGCATTTGCATAAGCCTATCATTCTGCCTTCCAAGACTAAGCGTTGTCTCCCTGCATTTTATTTCTTGCATTTGCATAAGGCTACCTTTCTGCCTTCCGAGACTAAGCACTGTCTCCCTGCATTTTATTCTTTGCATTTGCATAAGGCTATCATTCTGCCTTCCGAGACTAAGCGTTGTCTCCCTGCATTTTATTTCTTGCATTTGCATAAGGCTACCTTTCTGCCTTCCGAGACTAAGCACTGTCTCCCTGCATTTTATTCTTTGCATTTGCATAAGGCTATCATTCTGCCTTCCGAGACTAAGCACTGTCTCCCTGCATTTTATTTCTTGCATTTTCATAAGGCTACCTTTCTGCCTTCCGAGACTAAGCGTTGTCTCCCTGCATTTCATTTCTTGCATTTGCATAAGGCTACCTTTATGCCTTCCGAGACTAAGCATTGCCTCCTTGCATTCTATTTCCTCCATTTGCATAAGGCTACTCTGCAGCCTTCCGAGACTAAGCACTGTTTCCCACTGCACTTTACTCCTTGCATAAGGTTGTCATTCTATCTTTCGAGGTTCTACGCTACCTCTATCCGCATTTTACTTCACTATGCATAGCTCCTATCTATTTTTCAGAACAATTACCTTTCGCAACGATATTTATCTATGCTTTCTTTCAAGATAAGCTCTGCTCCGCTTTCCTTTTCGCAAATTGCAAGACTAAGCTCTGTCTTGTCAGCATCATACTATTGCATTCTTCATGGGCTGAAATATCGCCAACTTGTCCAAAGGCATCATCGTTCGGAGGCACCATCCTCACGGCCCGAGAACATCACTTCATAGCTTGTGGATCTCTTATATCCAACTTGCATATCATTATTCAAAGGCATCATGGTTTGAAGGCACCATCCTCATGGCCCGAGAACATCATTTCAAAGCCTGTGAATCCCGCACTAAGTGATTCATGGCCCAGGACATCATGGTCTAAGGACACCATCCTAATTGTCCGAAGACAGCATTCATGGTCCAACGGGAACTTGCATCATGTTTACATTATGCACAATATACATCCGATCTTTATTTGCAAGTAACCCGGCCGGAACAGCCAACCAGGCAAGAGCGGACCGCTCCAGCTCTTCGTTACGACCCCGAAAGATCTTTGTATTCTTACCCCACCATGCACCTTGTGTCCGTTCTTGTAAAACATCATCGGTATATTTCGTCGATGATTCCGGAACTACAGGTGGCTTGATTCCTGTAAAACCAGGGATATGAAGCTAGCTCAGAAACCAGGGTGCGGCCGAATTCTATCCCGCAGCTTCATCCCAGGTCAAAATTGGCCATCATATCTTTACCCGACAACTCTTTCATCCTTCCCGGGTAAAGAGGGGCAGTTGTTGATACCCAATTTTTCCTCAAATTATTTTCCAAACTTGTATATATGCTTTAAAAATCACTCTTACCAATAATTAATATTTTTCCTAATTTTTACATATTTTTATCTGAATTATTTCCATATTTATTCAGTATTTCGTATTTAAATAATTCATATATCATGCTCTAAATAAATCCCAAAATATTCCCCAATTTAATATGTCGTTTATAATTACTGTTTATTTATTAAAATTCAATTATTTTATAAATTGGCCAATTGAATGCTATTTAATTGCAATTACAATTATTTTGCAATCATAGCTTAATTAGTCGTTTTATACCTTTAAAATCCGAATTTCTGTCCTTCATATTTCTAATCTTGTCTAATTACTGTAATTATACTTATATTTTAACTTAATTTTATTTTATACAATTATTGGCTATTTTAATTAATTAACTATCCTATTAAATCGGGTATTTCACAACTAGCCTCTTCCTATTTTAATTTTAGCCACATTTGGCTGACTCAATTACCCAACCCCCTGACCCAATTGAGACCAGCCCAAACCCTCCTCTTACCCGGCCCAACCCCTGGCTTAATCTCAGCCGTTGATCAAATATAATCAACGGTCCAGATCAACCCCTACCATAAATACCTTTTAACCTAACCCCTCCCCCACCGGTTCATTTCCTTCGCGACCTTTCTTCTCTCATCTCTCTATCTCTTTCAGTGCTCTCTAGAAGTTTCCCCTCCGATGGGGGTCTGTTCCCCTCTCCGGCCGGTTCTCTCACCGGCATCCCTGGTTCCTCACCACCTCGTGGTCACCTATTCACCTCTCATTCGCTCAACACCAACCTGGGTTCTTCAAAACAGGCCTGGAGCAGTCAGTTTGCCTCCGTTGAGCCTCTTGCCATTTTCCGGCCAAACCTCGACCATCTGAGTAAGCTTTCATACTTTCCGGCCTCATCTACGTCGTCTCTGAGGATTTTCCCTCTTTTACGGGTTTTCACGAAACCCTAACCATCTGATTTTTGACTTTTTCTTTAACGTCTGCTTATCTTCTTACATTAGTGTGATATTTTACGATTTTCTCCGGGAAAAAAAACTTGTTCTTTTAATGATTTCAACATTAGGGTTCTTAAACCCGTCTTCAAAAGGATTTCTTCTTGATTTTTAGTTACATGTACCATGTTTAAGTGATTATTTCGTGAATTATTGTTGTTCGAACTACTATTGTTGAAACCCTAATACCCTAGGTCGATTTTGTTATGTGTGCTTGTTTGTTCTTGTTCGACTCAGTGCTATAATTTCTAATTCCCCTTGTTGTTCTATGAATATCTCCTATATTAATCAATAATGTCGCTTAAATACTTATTGATTCAACCATGCAACTCACTGATTGTTTTACTTGCTGATGTTATGCTGATTTTACATAATATTTTCCTTAAATGACACAATTGTGCACTTTCCTTTTACAATGCTATACCAATTTCTGAATTCCTGTTATATTTATGTGATATTTTACTTAAATACACAATTGAGCATTTTCCTTTTATGATGTTGCACCAATTTCTGAATTCCTGGGATATTTTTCTTAAATACACAATTGTGTATTTTCCTTTTTTTAATTCTGTACTTATTTTCTGAATCCTTTCCCTGTTTATGTGATGCTTTCTTTGTTTCCTCCGGATTCCCTGTGATTTCCAGTCTTCTTAATTGATTGCTAAGATGATTACCCTATTTTTTAGTCCTTAATGTGATATTACTACAGCATGCCTTAATTAACTCACTATGTATCTAGCTCTAATTGTGCACTACATGACTTCCTTGTTCTATTTTTGGGAGAATCGGTCCTATTGGACAGATTTCTTTGCCTTATTTCATCTTGACGGTATTGTTTGAATTAGAATCCCTTTATTAAAGGGGTCCTCTTATCTTTAATTGATGTTGATTGATTGCTACTACCATAATTTGCTATGTACTACTCGTTTTTCAAAAACTATATAAAGAGTTCCTTCTCTCTTTGCAAACAGACTGAGTTTCACACACGGACTCAGACACTCACATTGAGTTTTCACACTGAAATTCTCATACTAAGCCCTGAGCAACACTTCTCTAAACTCTTCTGTGCTTTCATCTCTACTTGCTCTTTGCATCTATGACTGACTACTCAGTCAGCTTAAAGCTAAGGCTGAGTAACCCCTTATAATTTTGTGCCCTCTACTGCTCTCTCTCTCTCTACTGTTGTTCTTTATTTGCATCACTGGTATGTCCTAGTTAATATTATTGCACTCCAAACAATATGCTTCAATTTTGCTTAAGGTTCCTACTCTTTCTTTTGTGCTTCTATTTGCGGTTCTATTGCTTACCCTGTCACTAGCATATCTAATCCCTTATATGATCTCCCTTCTTCTTCTAGTTTAACTTAATCCTGTGTTGTTTTCTGTAGCTTATCATGTCCTATACAGTAGTTGTTCCCCATTCCTCCTATCTGCTTATTATCTCCTATATGATTATGTAGCAGTTGTGTACTATTTGGTATCTCTATGGGTTGAATCTGTACCTAAACTTATTACATACAATCACCCTTATTTGTCCCCTGAACCCCTTTCCCTGTTTGTGATTGTTCCTTGGTATCCTACTGAGTTAGGACTCTCTGATGTTTTAACATTAGTCCTTATGTGTTTTCCTAAAACTATGTGACTTCAAAACTTCTCTTCAAACTTAAAACTCCTTTTCAAAAAGCACTTTCACAATTCCTAGACCTTTAGGTTCCACCCCCCTCAGTGTGTGCATCGCTTAGGGACCATGAGCTCCTTCTGAACCTTGAGACACTGAGGTAAGGGTACTCTACACTGCACTTGTTTGACCATGGGCATCTGTTGGGTGATGGTATTGGCCAGGGCCCTTATAAGGACCATTGGGAGCTTTGCCTCACCCAGGCCGTGTAAGGCTGTGAGGCTCAACAGGGGTGAGGCTGGAAGGTTAGGCCTGTTTGAAGACTCTCTATAGAATAGCTTCTTATTTTTTCTTTGCAATTATTGTAATTCATTTATTCTTGGTTTGTATTTTGTAAACAAATAATTGGGGCTGGATAGTGAATATGGGAGGGAACTATGCAAATTTAGTGTAGTATGGGTAGAAAGCATGACTTTAGGATCTATTTCCCACATGTGCATTAGCTATCCTTCTTAGGACATGCATAATATATATCATGAATCTTGTCAGTCTTCATAAGCATATTTGTGTCATCTTCTTGTTCACAGTTAATAATTATATCAAGTAACAAAAAACTGTTATAAGATCTTACTGCATTTTCATGATCATAGCATCTAGAAATCATGTCTTCTAGGTATTCCTATGTGCATTAGATATCTTGCCTGTAGGATTTTTATTTGTCAGAACTTGAACGCTTAGTTAACCTGTCTCTAATATAATAACCTCACTAAGATATGGTCAAGACGTTTCTGCAAATGTATCATCACCTATGTCTTTTTAAAACATGTTCACCTTTAAGCAAATATACGACGCCTAGGCAAACTTTAGGTCTAAATGCATAATTAAAATCAGATCAACTAT
>ML253333.1:0-56523 GCA_005239495.1 Nicotiana undulata
ACACTAAGTCCTTAGAGATCAGCTTGTTCAGTTGAGTTAGACTTGCATGACCAATTCTTTTGTTCCATAGGAGGGGATCACTGTCCAACACACAAAGGAAAGTGAGTTCATTGTCAGACAGTGTGAACAAGTCAATGACATAGATATTGTTCATTCGTTTTCCCTGCAAGACAATCTTGTCAGTAAGCAATTTGATCACAAAACATTTTGTGGAAGTAAAAGTGACAAGGTTACCTCTGTCACACAGTTGTGACACACTGATAAGGCTATATTTCAAGCCATCTATCAGATACACATGCTCAATTGAACGTGTGTCATCTTTACCTACCTTGTCGACCCCTATTATTTCACCTTTCTTTCCGTTTCCAAAAAAGACATTTCATCCTTTGAGATTTTCAAGTGAAAGGAACTGTTCCTTGTTCCCTGTCATATGCTTAGAGCAGCCACTATCCAAAAACCAAAACTGGCTGCCTCTTCTCACTTTTACCTTCAAAAGAGATCAGGGGTTAGTTTTAAGAACCCAAACTAGTTTGGGTCCCTTTCCATGAGAGAATGGATGAATCAGATTTTTTCTAGCCCAATTTGGTAGCCAATTTTTCTTTTAAATGAATCTCTCATTTTTCTGACTGGCCTTTTCTTTTGCAGAACACTTATATTTAAAGTGGCTAGTCTTCCCACAATGGGTGTAAATTTTATTTTCAGGGAGAGTGAGATACTTGCTTTTGGGATCCTATTTAGGAAATTGATTCCCAAAACAAAGTCCTCTCCGGTTGCTACTATGATTCTCTTGGAGCCATATTAAAGCATCAGAAGACTTATTCCACTTACGTGTTCTATCAAATTCATGTTTGACTTTGCCAAGTTCTTCTTTAAGAGACTTTATCTTCTCATATTTGGCATACATTTTATCTTTCAATTTAACTAAGTCTTCTTCTAACTTCGCATGAGAGTGATCAACTACCTTTTTACTGGATCCTAGTCTTAACTTTAAATTTTTAGATTTTAGTTCTAGAATCTCAGTTTCGAGTGGTTGAACCTGGTTCATCGAAACAGTGTTCTTCTTTTTAGATTCACTGACTCTTATTTCCAGGTCCATGCATTTTTCTCTCAGCATTGCACACTCTTTAGATAGTTGATCTTTCTCTTTAGTTGTCTCCTCAGAATCATCAATGAAGTCAAGTAGCAACTCAGAGAGTTTCTCCTTAGATAGAAACTTTATTTTTGTTTTAAGATGTGAGATACTTACCTGTGGTTCTTCATAAGTCTCCTCATCAGATTCTCCAATAGCCATGAGAGTTTGATCTTCTGTCTCACCATCTTTTAATTCTTCATCTGAACTTTCCACCCAAGCAGCAACCATAGCCTTTGTAGTAGTTTTCTTGGGTTGGACCAGTTCCTTCTTCCAGTTCTTTCTTTCATATCTATCCTTCCTCCATTCTACTTCCCACTAGGGGCAGTTCTTGATGAGATGATCAGTTTTTCCACACTTGTAGCATCCTTCATTAGCTGGCCTTTCAGGAGCCTTTGCCTTGTTGAAGTTTCCCCCTCTAGAGATGCTTTTCTTTCTCATGAGAAAGTTTCTGAATTCTTTGGTGATCATGGCCATCTCATCATCCTCTAAATCTGCTCCATCTGTGATCTTTAGTGCTAGACTTCTTTCGTTCTTTTGAGTATCCATTTTCATGGTCTGCCTTCTGAGTTCGTAAGCAGTAAGGTTGGCAATCAACTCATCTAGTCTAAGGGTTGCCATATTTTTGGATTCCTGAATGGCAGTTATCTTGCTTTCCCAGGAGATAGGTAGAACCCTAGTCAAGATCTTCTCAACCTTGTCTTCTTCAAGGATGACTCTTCCAAGAGACTTGAGTTCATTAGTCAAGGTTGTGAACCTTGTGTACATCTCCTGAATTGTTTCACCTTCCTTCATAGTGAAGTTTTCATACTGAGAGTATAGCAACGTACCTCTAGACCTCTTCACTTGAGTTGTTCCTTCATGTGCCACTTATAGAGTATCCCAGATTTCCTTAGCAGTGGTACATCTTTGGATTCTGCTGTATTCATCTGGGCCTAGTCCACACACTAGCCACTTCTTAGCCTTGTCATTCTTCTCCCATTTCTTCAGATCCTCAACCGTGCAGTCAGCCCTAGTTTTAGGTACATCTACTCCTTCAGCAGTTTTCTTTATTGTTGCAAATGGTCCATCAGTGACTATGTCCCAGAGTTCATAGTCCTCTCTAATAAGGTGATCCTTCATTCTATTCTTCCACCACGAATAGTACTGGCCGTTGAAGAGTGGTGGTCTTGNACCTCTTCACGGATAACCTGCTCTGATACCAATTGATGTTTTAGACTTCAATACTACACAATATTATAAGTTAATTGTGCAGTACCCAATTTTTGAGTGCTGTCTAATAAGAAGAACCTGGTTCTTCTTAATCTACTACTTACTACAGTGTGCGGAATAATTAAGCAGTAATAGTAAAGACACAAGGATTTTTACGTGGAAAACACCTGGCTCAAAAGGTGAAAAAGCCACGACCTACTCCTCAGTAGGATTTGCTCAAACTCTTCGCGAGACACTGAGCCAAAACGGACTTACAAAATAAACTCTTTTGTAATCCTAGGACTAACTCTAATCCTCTTTGTATCAACTAGCCTCTAGCTAATTTATACATAATTCAAGCTAACTCTAACTTGATCAATTTGTACATATTACAATTTGCTTCTAATAAAGCTGATAAGATACAATATTTAAACACATACTACAATCAACTAGACTCGATATACAAACAATGAAATTGTTCCTTCTAGTTGAACTGTAGCCTTTGTATCGCACAACAATTCTGCTTGCAAAACCTCTGGAACTTTTGCTTCGGAACTTGATTCACTTTTGTACTTGTGCGTCACAACTTTCATCCGTAATACTTTGATTATTTATAGAGGTCGTTTGTTGAGTCCATGATACAATTCTAATCCAACTCTTCCTTGGTAGACAAGTTTGTTTGTAACTCAACTTCCTTCCTCTATTCCTGTCCTAGCTGAAATCAACTTCTGTCTTTTCTATCAATTTGCAACCTTTTCGTATTAGGAGACATTCTCTTAGTTCTTTGATATTTAGTAAACACTAATATCTCCTAGACGTGTACTATTTGTGATCCAACTTCTTCATACAGAAGTGTGTGCTATGATGGACCTGGTTCAACTGGACACCTATTTTCAATCTTCAAAACCCATTCAGTGACATGGGCCAACACTGCCCCTGCCTCGGCCTCTAGCACGACCTCGGCCTCGGCCCCTCGTAGGAGCTACAATAGGAGGATCAGGCTGTTGGTCGATCGATGAGGAAGCACGTGTCCTCTCCATCTGTGAGAGAGTAGAATAGATACTCAATTAGTATTTAGAAGTCAAATGGCACGACAGAGATTGAAATATATGGAGTTATTCATAACTTTGCAGCCTCTGGGGGATAAGTACAGACATCTCCGTACCGATCCCTCAGACTCTACCAAGTTTGTTCGTGAGTTGTGAGACCTAAGTAACCTAGCGCTCTGATACCAACTGTCATGACCTGAAATCCCACCTTCAGGCCGTGATGGCGCCTAACGTTGAACCCGCTAGACAAGCCAACGTTTGAACTAAATAAACTCATTAACAACTAAAACGAACAAGATAACTAAGACAACGGTGGTCAACAATATGAAAGTTAACTAAGTTCAAAATAATATAGCAAGCTTCGAAATAAAACCCATAAATATAACCCAGAATTGGTGTCACATACTCACGAACTGTCTATGAGATTGCTAAATACAATGGTCTGAAAATAAGTACATATGACTATTGAAGTATTGACGAGGCTAGGACCGACAACAATATACATACCTGTGCAATTCTATATAATAACAGGAAAATATCGACGGAAATAAACAAGTAAAAACATATACGGGGAGAACATGCTGGGGATAAAAGGGGCAAAAAAATACTAGCACAGTAGAACAGGGTAATAACTTAAATGTAAAAGTAAAAGCAGGAATTTAACATCTCAGAACAGATAATGAACCGCAAAAGGCACGGCATGTCCCCTCGTGCATAATCTCACAATCACTCGGCACGAAATGTCCCCTCGTGCATAAATAGAAAAATCACTCGGCACGGAATGTCCCCTCGTGCAATAAATAATACACAATCGGCACGGCATGTCCCCTCGTGCGATAAATAATAAACACTCGGCAGGGAATGTCCCCTCGTGCAAATAAATAATAAACAATCGACACGGCATGTCCCCTCGTGCGATAAATAATAAACACTCCGCACGGAATGTACCCTCGTGAAAATAAATAATAAACAATCAGAACGGCATGTCCCCTCGTGCGATAAATAATTAACACTCGGCACAGAATGTCCTCTCGTGCAATAAATAATAAACAATCGGCACGGTATGTCCCCTCGTGCGATAAATAATAAACACTCGACACGGAATGTCCCCTCATGCAATAAATAATAAGCAATCGGCACGGCATGTCCCCTCGTGCGATAAATAATATAAAAATAACAATATAATGTGAAAACTAACAATAAAACTTCTCAAGCGTACAGAAATACTCAATAAAATTCTATCGTCCCGGCTAGGGACTCAGCTATAACAAAACTCGCTCAGAAATATAATTTCAACACTAAAAGCCTCAACTGAACAAATAATTCGATAACTTCCCCGTAATGGTAAAACATCAATGTATCACTTCTAAATAACCAATTACTCATAGTACCGAGAATATTGAGAACACGGTATGATTCATCACAATTGATCCCACGGGTGTAACGACCCGACCGGCCATTTTGGGATCCAGCACGTCGTTCAGCAGTTGGGAGACATGAACAACTTCATTTCAGGTATATTGACTTTTTCATATGGTCGGAATTGAAATTCAGGAAGATCGGAGTTGAATTTAAAGGAAAATTCTCATTTCAGAAGTCTTAAGTTGAAGGAATCGAGTAAGGCTGGAATTTTTAGTAAACGACCTCAGAATCAAGATCCGAGGGTTCCAGCAGGTTTGTATGATGATTTCGGACTTGGGCGTATGTCCGGAACGAGTTTTGGATAACCCGGGAGCAGTTCAACGTATAGTGTGGAAAGTCAGTATTTTAAGGAAATTTCCTAAGTTTGACTTGAAGTACATTTCAATGATATTGATGTCCGTTTGGGATTCTGAGTCTGGGAATAGCTCCGTATGGTGATTCTGGAGTTGGGAGCATGATCGGAAGTGATTTCGGATATCCGGAAGACGATTTAAGGTCATTTGGCTAAAGATAGAAACTGAATATTTTTTAAGATTTTGACCGGAAATGGAAATTTTGATATCAGGGTTGGAATGCGATTCCGAAAGTTGGAGCAGGTCCATAATGTCGAATATGAATTGCCTGCAAAATTTGAGGTCAATCGGACATGGTTTCATTTACTTAAATAATTGGAAAGGATTGTGGTGAAATGAACTTTACATTCTTTGTCCGCATGTTGTCGCTTCGTAATTTACATCCCGTGAGCGATATGTAATTTCCTTCACTCTTATGGGAGCGGGCCGTACGCCACGGTGGATTAATAGTGCACTCTTGGTACGGGCCGGTCGATCCCCGGCAGTGCACAGGGATTTATTTGAGAATGCACTTATGGTACGGGCCGGTCGATCCCCCACAGTGCATGGACGAAGTTACACTATGATATGATATGATTACATTGATAGACGCACTCACGGTACGGGTCGGTCGATCCCCGGTTGTGCGTAGTTGGACTATTGGTAAGCATGCACTCATGGTACGGGACGGTCGATCCTCGGCAGTGCATAGATCTTCTTGATATGATTACATTATAAGCGTGCACTCATGGTACGGCCCGGTCGATCCCCGGCAGTGCATAGCTATTCTCCCTCATGACTCTAGCCGGTTGTCCTACTCCTGTGTGTGCATGACTGTTTGGTACTTTTGTTTCGTGAATTATGATTTGACAGATGTTTGGGGAAAGGAGACAGGTGAGTTGTTACTGCTTTCAATATTTACTTGGGAACTCTGTATTCTCTACACAATTGTGGTGCATTACTTACATGTTTACTGCTTGCCTTATATCCTGTTTATTTCCATTTACTATTGGACCTTAGTGAGTATCGAGTCGACCTCTTTTCACTACTTCTTCGAGATTAGACGGGATACTCACTGGGTACATATATGTATATGTACTCATACTACACTTTCTGTGCATTTTGTTGCACAGGTATCTTCATAGTTCAGCGAGTGATTTGGAGACTTCTTCGGGATGCATTCATCCGGAGGCATTCCGTAGTTGACAGAGTCTCCTTCTTTCTATATCTTTACATTGTATCTATATTGCATTTGTTCCATTTATTTCTCGGACAAGAGTTGTATAATTGTATAAATTCTTAGAAACTGCTCATGTACTTGTGTCACTGGGTTCTAGGGATGTGTGGAGTCTCGTTTTATTGAACTAAATGGATCTCCTATCGTGTTTAATTTATAAAAGTTTATTTACTTGATTATGAAAAGCAAAAAAGGCAATGATTTCGAAAATGTTAAACAGGAAGGTATGTCAACTGATTAAGGGGTCGGCTTGCCTGACAGTGGTGTCTGGCGCCATCACAACCCATAGGTTTTGGGTCGTGACAACATGGTATCAGATCCCTAGGTTCCTGTAGGTTTCACGAGTCATGAGCAAGTCTAGTAAAGTCTTTCGGATCGGTACGAAGACGTCTGTACTTATCTTCGAGAGGCTACAGGGCTGTTAGGAGAACTTCCCTTCTTGATTCCTCATCGTGCGACTTGATTCCTTTAAGGCTTATGCCAATGCTTCGTCCTACTCAATCTTACGCGTCGCGAAGCGCTTGTTATGAATCGAGGATTGAGGACTTTTAATGATACTATGGATGTGGTGCGGGATGTTTCTCCCAGCGTAGTTTATTGAGGCTATCATCATCGTTCTGCGGAAGAATGTTTTGTCATCTCAGCTCGGTAGCTTCATATCTGAGAACTTTGAGGTCATGCTCAGGCGGTTATGAACTTACGATTGGTTATGGTGCGATATTGATACAAGGGTAGAACGGTTGCCCATGTGTTGGGGTGATGAACGGTTTGAAGGGAGGTCTTCTCAGAGTGTGATTTTGATATTTCAGTATTTTGTTCCGGCGGAGGAAAAGCATTTGGATTATAAATGATCAGGTTTTAGGCTGATAAAACAGTAAGGATTTGTGCTGTCAAGTGAAATGGAGCACTCACCTATAATAAGATTCGTCGTCATGGATCGAATGGAATATGTTAAGTTTGTCGGTGCTATGCTTTCTTCGGTTGCTCGGGGTCAGAGTATTGTGAAGAAGTATTGAAGAATGCGATTGGCAGAGGCCCTGAGGTGCGGAGGTCCAGTACTGACTAAGTATTGAAAATGAAGGCGATTCGAGGAAGATGATCTTCGTAAAGATTTAAAGTTGTGATGATATGTTGGTTTAAGAGCTACGGAGGACAGTATTAAATTGAGGCAGCAGGAGGGCATCATATGATGAAGAAAGATACATGAGAAGTGTTAGGCGGTGGTGCATATTCTAAAAGATTAGGTGTAAGGAAAGGAAGTCAGGTAGCACTTAAGGGAATGAGTTGGGCAAAGTGGGAGAGCGACAGCTTAGTGATGAATCAGAAGATGTGGTAGCACATTTAGTAGATGTCCAGGAAGAGCGGACGGATTGATAAGGTTGGTAAATGGATACAGGCTTAGGATGGGGGTCTTGATATTGTAGGAAGTGAGAATCATAGCGTAATGGTAGGTGTCAGTTGGCTAGTTTCCTCGGGTGGGTTGTCTTCTGTGAGTAGGTTAGCGGTTGTAGAGATGGTAAGTTTTGTGCGGAGTCCTAGTGGCTAGTAGGTAGGAGGTAGAATGTGTGAATGGTGTTAAAAAATTCAAATATTTAAGGGAGGATAACAGGAGAATTCGGAAGAATTGGGTGGATTGGTGGGACAAGGTCATGTCATCAAGGGATAAAGGATCTCAGCAGGGACTAGAGCAGTGCAAGAAGTAGTTTCGGGCTAAGTGGGGGAGTCCCACCACCTGCAGTTGGGTCATAGGATTGTTCTCTCATGGGATTGCGGATTTGTCGGTGTATTGGCTAGATGTTACAGCTAAGGGAAAAGAGTATAGCGGTAATTGAGTATGGAATTCGATAAATGTGTACGAAGTTAGTGACCAGGGTTAGACTATGGAAGATTTAGAATTTGTGCTCAAGGCATAGGTAAGTTGTAAGGGAAGTGACTCAGTCACGTGCTTCATTGAGAGCGTATTCATGTGCCAGAAGATCCTTGGGGTTGATTGTATTCTGGGCCAGTCAGAGTGGGTCACTCTCAGTAGTGGTCCTAATGAATTCGAAAGTAAGAGAAAGCGGTGTTTAAGGGTTTCAGACAACAGTATAATTAAGAATCAAGCTTTTGAAGTATAATCTCTAAGAGGAAGGAAGATGGTTTGAGTGTTCTATGCTTTTGAAGTATAATCAAACTCCGGGTCGTTGGAAGACGTTTCAGCAAGGTGTGAGATGGGTTGCAGGATTTAGGCAGCATGGTCTCGTGAATCAAGGTCGCTCGGGGTGAGTAAGGGTTGAGCTGTTATGAGTTGAAGGAAGTTACTATTATCTTCGAGGCAACTAAAGATGATTAAAAAGAGATAGATTGGTTAGCCATGGTTGAAATGGCACAAGTACGGCAGTGATCAGTTCCGTCGGCATGATTCAGTATGTGTGCAGTCCGTGCAGATATGTGTGGGGCCTATCGCCCATCGTAATAGATTTCAGTTGGAAGCATTCAAGTGTTATGACCTGTCATGTGTAGGCGGGTCCCAGAAAGGTTATGGTGGTTCAGACCACTACTTAAGGATCATGTATCATGATTGTGAGAGCTCACTTGTGTGTTGTTATGGTTCTCAGGAATTAAGGTAAGCAATATGTGATGGAGTGTTCATCCCAATATTGGTTCAGGAGTTATGATGGAATTCTTGCACTATTTCATATTGGCAGGTTAGGAGCAGTTAGCAGTATATAACTGGATGTAAGAATCGAGATTTGGAGTTCGGCGTTAACAAGGACGTCATGATGCACAGAAGATCAAGACCAAAGGATTTAAATGATTAGAATAAAGTGATATTGTCTTCAGTGTCATCTGAGTTCGGTGTTTGGTGAAAGAGGCTTTGCATCTTGGCTACGGGTCCTTGAACTGTTTTACAACCTTAGGATGGTCGGTGGTATGGATATGCATACTTGTTGCCTTGTGTGGAAAGTCGTGGGAGTGTGACCACGGGAAGATTGTGTAAGCGTGACTTGTAGTCACGTGATTGATTGCAGATTTAGACTAAGTATAAGGAAGTATAATATTGCTTATTTGAGAATGTATGCCTGGAAGGCATTCGGCTCAGTTGGTTGTGGACTGTGGGGTGTTTACCTCGGCTATGATGGTTGTCCTCGCGTGTATAAGAAAAAGAAAGCGGGTTATTTGGACCCAGGTAAGGCTATCAGCCTAGTGCAATGCGAGAATAATCGGCTGGAAGTGAGTGAATGGACTTAAACAAGATTTTGGGCTTCATGCGAGTCAGAGATGTTAAATTTAGTATGGCACTCCTCAAGGAGGGGCATTGGGATATCAAGTGTTGTCCCGTCTTCGTCAAATTTATGTGATATTGTGATTGTGCCGTGTGAGTGGTGAAACGACTTGATAATTTCTTATGTGTTGAGGTTCCACGTAGTGGCGAGGTTATGCGAGCAGGATGGCTCCTGAGATTCAGATTATATATCGCACCTCACTCGTGCTGGAATTTTTGTAGCATATGGCTCTATTAGTCTCCCCAGAATGGTATTATGCACTTAGCGTGCTTGTGACCGATATTCAGTGATTTGTAATAGTGAGCAATTGAGCTCCGTGTGTATTTCCCTATGTTAATCTTATGATGGGATCGGGTGGCACGCCGCCACGGGTATGTTATTTGGATCGGGTTGCACGCCGCAACAGTGTGATGTTGAGAAAGGCTCCTATAATTATTTTCTTGTGTTTTACTTCGTAATTTTCTGAGAAAAGTTCATAGTTGTAACGTAAGTTGAGTAGTCCCTTCCTGGTTTTATTTCCTTAGGTGTCGTGTTCGAATTGTGGCCTATTGGCGCATTGCAGCATTGTGTGAAGCTAATGGCTGTGTTTGGGGTGATTGGTTGTCTGAGCAGTTCATACTTGGTAAGATGATATTTATAATCTGGGGTCGGTAGGCTAAGATTATGCAAGCATAATAGCAGGGAATTCCTATTATTGATTTGCAATGAGATGGTGATTTGAGTTTAGAGAAAAGATTTCAACGTGTGGTTAACTCTGCAGATGATTATGAATTTCCTCACATCTTCTCTGTTGTGGTGATATCGTTAGTGTTATAGAAAAATGTATGAATGTAACTTATAAGGTGCTTTGAGAGCATCAAAGTCGCAGAATTTTGGCTATTAAGATCCAGGGAGTGTCATTGTGGTCAGATAATGGATCAGGCGGTGCATGGTGCTAATTCAGCAATGGCATGCAGTTGTGTTCTGGTGCCTCGTGTGGTAGTTGATTCGGTGTTCAAATGTTAGAAACAGGCCTAACAGAGAATTTCAGATGTTAGAACTAAGTTCGGAGCTTATTGTATGAATAAAGGAGGATATTTTCAGATTTGATCAAGCATATGTGCTCAACTGGGTTGTGGTAGCACGGGCAGGTGCACAAGGTGTTAAACAGTGATTCCAGGTAATTCTCGGGCAGTTCCTGGCACGTTAGAGGATGAACGTCTATTTAAGTGGGGGAGAATATAGCAACCCGGCCGGTCATTTTGAGATCCAGTACGCGTTCAGATGTTGGGAGTCACGAACAACTTCATTTTAGGTATATTTACTTGTGCATATCGTCGGAATTGAAATTCAGGAAGATCTGAGTTGAATTTAAAGGAAAATTCTCATTTTAGAAGTCTTAAGTTGAAGGAATCGAGTAAGGCTGGGATTTTTAGTAAACGACCTCGAAATCAGGATCTGAGGGTTCCATCAGGTTTGTATGATGATTTCGGACTTGGGCGTATGTCCGGAACAGGTTTTGGATATCCCGGGAGCAGTTCAACGTATAGTGTGGAAAGTCAGTATTTTAAGGAAATTTCCTACGTTTGACTTGAAGTAAATTTCGATGATATTGATGTCCGTTTGGGATTCCAAGTCTGGGAATAGCTTCGTATGGTGATTCTGGAGTTGGGAGCGCGATCGGAAGTGAATTCGGATATCCGGATGTCAATTTAAGGTCATTTGGCTAAAGATAGAAAATTGAAGATTTCTGAAGAATTCGACTGAAAATGGAAATTTTTATATCGGAGTTGGATTGCGATTCCGGAAGTTGGAACAGGTCCGTAATGTCGAATATGACTTGCCTGCAAAATTTGAGGTCAATCGGACGTGGTTTGATAGGTTTCGGCATCAAATGTGGAAGTTAGTAATTTCCAAGTTCATAAAGTTGAATTTTGGTGCGATTAGTGATTTCGGCGTTGTTTATGATGATTTGAAGCCCCGATCAAGTTCGTGGGATGTTATGGGACTGAATCGTGTGTTTGGACGGGATCCCAAGGGCCTCGGATGTGTTTCAGGGTGGTTTCGGGTTGAATTTCTGTTGCTGATGGTGTTCTATGCGATCGCAGCCTTTGCTTTGCAATCGCATAGAAGGAATTGAGGGGCAGTGGTTTTGGTCTATGCGATCGCGGATTTTGCTGTGCGATCGCGGAAAAGGCAGAGAAGTGCGATCGCAGGCCTGCAACTGCGTTCGCAGAAGAGAGCGAGTGAGGGTACTGGTGATGACCTGTGCGACCGCAGGTCAATTTGTTCCATCGTGGAGAAGGGTCCTAGGTGGCCTGTGCGATCGCAAAGGCTCTCCTGCGATCGCAGAGAAGGCCTGTGCTGGGCAGAATGATATTTAGCGGGTTTTGGCCATTTTAACTTATTTTGCATATGCCATGGACGGATTTTGAGAGCATTTCAAGGAAGATTTCAACCAAGCTTCAGAGGTAAGATCATTCAACTTATTTCTAAGTTAGATACGAGATTATTACATGGGTTAGAACATGAAAATTAGAGAAAATTTCTGGAAAAATTAGTATTTTGAAGGACATCTAGAAATTTGGAAATTTGGCTTTTAGCCACGAATTGAGTATGAATAATTGAGTAAAAAGTGTTATTGAATTAGTAAAGCTTCGGGTAGGGATTTTCTACAAGAAATTTCGAGGTCTGGGCACGTGGGCCCGAGGGCATTTTGGTCATTTCATTGAGCCGGGCTGAGGAACTTTGTAATTTGAATTGGTTATGATCTATTGAGTATATTTTCATTGAATTATCGTTATTTGGATAGTTTGGGAGCGTTGCACATCCGTTTTTAGTCGTTGTAGAGGCTTGGAAGCCGGTGATGAATCTTCGGAGCGAGGTGAGTCTCCTTTCTAACCTTGTAAGAGGGAATTGTCCCCTTAGGTGCTCTATATGCTACATTTAATTGTTTGTTGGGGCTACGTACGTACCAAGTGATGAGAGTCTGTAGCGGCTACTATTATTATGTCCGGTTAGTTAGGCCCCACATCATTCCCTGTATACTTCTTGTAATGAATTATATATATGTTATAATATCCTGTTGTGTGATTTTGTTTCTCTGAGATTTATGGATTTATAATTAATATGGAAGGAAATTGTTTTCACGGAAAAATATTATGAAATGTATTAACTTACGGGAAGGAATATGAAAGAAATTATTTATCGAAAGTATTATGAAAGGAAAAGAAATGACTTATAAGTTTTGTACTCATGTAAGATATTATTGTTTCCTCGAGCTTTCATTTACTTAAATAATTGGAAAGGATTGTGGTGAAATAAACTTTACATTCTGTGTGCGCATGTTGTCGCTTCATAATTTACATCCCGCGAGCGACATGTAATTTCCTTCACTCTTATGGGAGCGGGCCGTACGACACGACGGATTTATAGTGCACTCTTCGTACGGGCCGGTGGATACCCGGTAGTGCACAAGGATTTATTTGAGAATGCACTTATGGTACGGGCGGGCCGATCCCCGACAGTGAATGGATGAAGTTACACTATGATATGATATGATTACATTGATATACGCACTCACGGTACGGGCCGGTTGATCCCTGGCAGTGCTTAGTTGGACTATTGGTAAGCATGCACTCATGGTACGGGCCGGTCGATCCCTGGCAGTGCATAGCTTTTCTCGATATGATTACATTATAAGCATGCACTCATGGTACGGGCCGGTCGATCCCTGGCAGTGCATAGCTTTTCTCGATATGATTACATTATAAGCATGCACTCATGGTACGGGCCGGTCGATCCCCGGCAGTGCATAGCTCTTCTCGATATGATTACATTATAAGCATGCACTCATGGTACGGGCCGGTCGATCCCCGGCAGTGCATAACTATTTTCCCTCATGACTCCAGCCGGTTGTCCTACTCCTGTGTGCGCATGACTGTTTGGTACTTTTGTTTTCCTGATTTATGATTTTACATATGTTTGGGTAAAGGAGACAGGTGAGTTGTTACTGCTTTCAATATTTAGTTGGGAACTTTGTATTCTCTTCACAATTGTGGTGCACTACTTACATGTTTACTGCTTGCCTTATATCCTGTTTATTTCCATTTACTGTTGGACCTTAGTGAGTATCGAGTCGACCTCTCGTCAATACTTCTTCGAGATTAGACGGGATACTCACTGGGTACATATATGTATATGTACTCATACTACACTTTCTGTGCATTTTGTTGCACAGGTACCTTCATAGTTTAGCGATTGATTTGGAGACTTCTTCGGGCTGCATTCATCCGGAGGCATTCTGCAGTTCACAGAGTCTCTTTCTTTCTATATCTTTACATTGTATCTCTATTGCCTTTGTTCCATTTATTTCTCGGACAAGAGTTCTATAATCGTATAAATTCTTAGAAACTGCTCATGTACTTGTGTCACCGGGTTCTGGGGATGTGTTGAGTCTCGTTTTATTGAATTAAATGGATCTCCTATCGTGTTTAATTTACAAAAGTTTATTTACTTGATTATGAAAAGCAATAAAGGCAACGATTTCGAATATGTTAAACAGGAAGGTATGTCAACTGATTAAGGGGTCGGCTTGCCTGACAGTGGTGTCCGACACCATCACAACCCATAGGTTTTGGGTCATGACAACGTGGTATCATAGCTCTAGGTTCCCGTAGGTTTCACGAGTCATGAGCAAGTCTAGTAGTGTCTTGAGGATCGGTACGGAGACGTCTGTACTTATCTTCGAGAGGCTACAGGGCTGTTAAGAGTACTTCCCTTCTTGATTCCTCCTCGTGCGACTTGATTCCTTTAAGGCTTATGCCTATGCTTCTTCCTACTCAATCTTAAGCATCGCGAAGCACTTGTTATGAATTGAGGATTTAGGACTTTTAATGATACTATAGATGTGGTGCAGGATGTTTCTTCCGGCGTAGTTTATTGAGGCTATCATCATCGTTCTGCGGAAGAATGTTTTGTCATCTCAGCTCGGTAGATTCATATCTGAGAACTTTGAGGTCATGCTTAGGTGGTTATGAACATACGATTGGTTATGGTGCGATGTTGATACAAGGTTAGAACGGTTGCCCATGTGTTGGGGTGATGAACGGTTTGAAGGGAGGTCTTCTTAGAGTGTGATTTTGAGATTTCAGTATTTTTGTTCCGACGGAGGAAAAGCATTTGGATTATAAATGATCAGGTTTTGGGCTAATAAAATAGTAAGGATTTGTGCTGTCAAGTGAAATGGAGCACTCACCTGTAATAAGATATCGTCGTCGTGGATCGAATGGAATGTGTTAAGTTTGTCGGTGCTATGGTTTCTTCGGTTGCTCGGGGTTAGAGTATTGTGAAGAAGTATTGAAGAATGTGGTTGGCAGAGGTCGTGAGATGCGGAGGTTCAGTACCGACTAAGTATTGAAAATGAAGGCGATTCGAGGAAGATGATCTTCGTAAAGATTTAAAGTATTGATGATATGTTGGTTTAAGAGCTACGGAGGACAGTATTAAATTGAGGCAGCAGGAGGGCATCATACGATGAAGGAAGATACGTGAGAAGTGCTAGGCGGTGGTGCCAATTCTAAAAGATCAGGTGTAAGGAAAGGAAGTCATGTAGCACTTAAAGGAATGAGTTGGGCAAAGTGGGAGAGCGACATCTTAGTGATGAATCAGAAGATGTGGTAGCGCATTTAGTAGATGTCCAGGAAGAGCGGACGGATTGATAAGGTTGGTAAATGGATACAGGCTTAGGATGGGGGTCTTGATATTGTAGGAAGTGAGAATCATAGCGTAATGGTAGGTGTCAGTTGGCTAGTTTCCTCGGGTGGGTTGTCTTCTGTGAGTAGGTTAGCGGTTGTAGGGATGGTAAGTTCTGTGCGGAGTCCTAGTGGCTAGTCGGTAGGAGGTAGAATGTGTGAATGGTGTTAGAAAATTCAAATATTTAAGGGAGGATAACAGGAGAAGTCGGAAGAATTGGGTGGATTGGTGGGACAAGGTCATGTCATCAAGGGATAAAGGATCTCATCACGGACTAGAGCGGTGCAAGAAGTAGTTTCGGGCTAAGTGAGGGAGTCCCACCACCTGCAGTTGGGTCGTAGGATTGTGCTCTCATGGGATTGCGGATTTGTCGGCGTATTGGCTAGATGTTACAGCTTAGGGAAAAGAGTATAGAGGTAATTGAGTATGGCATTCGATAAATGTGTACGAAGTTGGTGACCAGGGTTAGACTATGGAAGATTTAGAATTTGTGCTCAAGGCATAGGTAAGTTGTAAGGGAAGTGACTCAGTCACGTGCTTCATTGAGAGCATATTCATGTGCTAGAAGAGCCTTGGGGTTGATTGTATTCTGGGCCAGTCAGAGTGGGTCACTCTCAGTAGTGGTCCTAATGAATTCGAAAGTTAGAGAAGGCGGTGTTTAAGGGTTTCAGACAACAGTATAATTAAGAATTGAGCTTTTGAAGTATAATCTCTTAGAGGAAGGTAGATGGTTGGAGTGTTCTATGTTATTTCAGCACGCTCGATTGCAACGGGGAAGTGAGGGAAATAAACTCTGGGTCATTGGAAGATGTTTCAGGAAGGTGTGAGACGGGTTGCGGGATATAGGCAGCAAGGTCTCGTGAATCAAGGTCGCTCGGGGTGAGTAAGGGTTGAGTTGTTATGAGTTGAAGGAAGTTACTATTATCTTCGAGGCAACTAAAGATGATTAAAAGGAGATAGATTGGTTAGCCATGGTTGAAATGGCACAAGTACGGCAGTGATCAGTTCCGTCGGCATGATTCAGTATGTGTGCGGTCCGTGCAGATATGTCTGGGGCCTATCGGCCATCGTAATAGATTTCAGTTGGAAGCATTCAAGTGTTATGACCTGTCAGGTGTAGGCGGGTCCCAGAAAGGTTATGGTGGTTCAGACCACTACTTAAGGATCATGTATCATGATTGTGAGAGCTCACTTGTGTGTTGTTATGGTTCTCAGGAATTAAGGTAAGCAATATGTGATGGAGTGTTCATCCCAATATTGGTTCAGGAGTTATGATGGAATTCTTGCACTATTTCATATTGGCAGGTTAGGAGCAGTTAGCAGTATATAACTGGATGTAAGAATCGAGATTTGGAGTTCGGCGTTAACAAGGACGTCATGATGCACAGAAGATCAAGACCAAAGGATTTAAATGATTAGAATAAAGTGATATTGTCTTCAGTGTCATCTGAGTTCGGTGTTTGGTGAAAGAGGCTTTGTATCCTGGCTACGGGTCCTTGAATTGTTTTACATCGTTAGGATGGTCGGTGGTATGGATATGCATACTTGTTGCCTTGTGTGGAAACTCGTGGGAGTGTGACCACGGGAATATTGTGTAAGCGTGACTTGTAGTCACTTGATTGATTGCAGATTTAGACTAAGTATAAGGAAGTATAATATTGCTTATTTGAGAATGTATGCCTGGAAGGCGTTCGGCTCAGTTGGTTATGGACTGTGGGGTGTTTACCTCGGCTATGATGGTTGTCCTCGCGTGTATAAGAAAAACAAAAGCGGGTTATTTGGACCCATGTAAGGCTATCAGCCTAGTGCAATGCGAGCATAATCGGCTGGAAGTGAGTGAATGGACTTAAACAAGATTTTGGGCTTCATGCGAGTCAGAGATGTTAAATTCAGTATGGAACTCCTCAAGGAGGGGCATTGGGATATCAGGTGTTGTCCTGTCTTCATCAAATTCATGTGATATTGTGATTGTGCCGTGTGAGTGGTGAAACGGCTTGATAATTTCTTATGTGTTGATGTTCCACGTAGTGACGAGGTTATGCGAGCAGGATGGCTCCTGAGATTCAGATTATATATCGCACCTCACTCGTGCTGGAATTTTTGTAGCATATGGCTCTATCAGTCTCCCCAGAATGGTATTATGCACTTAGCGTGCTTGTGACCGATATTCAGTGATTTGTAATAGTGAGCAATTGAGATCCGTGTGTATTTACTTATGTAAATCTTATGATGGGATCGGGTGGCACGCCGCCACGGGTATGTTATTTGGATCAGGTTGCACGCCGCACCAGTGTGATGTTGAGCAAGGCTCCTATAATTATTTTCTTGCATTTTACTTCGTAATTTTCTAAGAAAAGTTCATAGTTATAACGTAAGTTGAGTAGTCCCTTCCTGGTGTCATTTCCTTATGTGTCGTGTTCGAATTGTGGCCTATTGGCGCATTGCGGCATCGTTTGAAGCTAATGGCTGTGTTTTGGGTGATCGGTTGTCTAAACAGTTCATACTGGGTGAGACGATATTTATAATCTGGGGTCGGTTGGATAAAATTATGCAAGCATAATTGCAGGGAATTCCCTTATTGATTTGCAATGAGATGGTGACCTGAGTTTAGAGAAAAGATTTCAACGTGTGGTTAACTCTGTAGATGATTATGAATTTCCGCACATCTCTTCTGTTGTGGTTATATCATCAGTGTTATAGCAAAATGTATGAATGTAACTTATATGGTGCTTTGAGAGCATCAAAGTCGCAAATTTTTGGCTATTAAGATCCAGGGAGCGTCATTGTGGTCAGATAATGGATCAGGCGGTGCATGGTGTTGATTCAGCAAGGGCATGCAGTTGTGTTCTGGTGCCTCGTGTGGTAGTTGATTCGGTGTTCAAATGTTAGAAACATGCCTAACAGAGAATTTCAGATGTTAGAACTAAGTTCGGAGCTTATTATATGAATAAAGGAGGATATTTTCATATTTGATCAAACTTATGTGCTCAACTGGGTTGTGGTAGCACAGGCAGGTGCACGAGGTGTTAAACAGTGATTCCGAGTATTTCTGGGGCATTTCCTGGCACGTTCGAGGACAAACGTCTGTTTAAGTGGGGGAGAATGTAACGACCCGACCGGTCGTTTTGAGATCCAACGCGTCGTTCAGCAGTAGGGAGTCACGAACAGCTTCATTTCAGGTATATTGACTTGTGCATATGGTCGGAAATGAAATTCAATAAGATCAGAGTTGAATTTAAAAGAAAATTCTCATTTCAGAAGTCTTAAGTTGAAGGAATCGAGTAAGGCTAGGATTTTGAGTAAACGACCTCAAAATCAAGATCCGAAGGTTCTAGCAGGTTCGTATGATGATTTCGGAATTGGGCGTATGTCCGGAACAGGTTTTGGATAACCCGGGAGCAGTTCAGCGTATAGTGTAGAAAGTCAGTATTTTAAGAAAATTTCCTAAGTTTGACTTGAAGTACATTTCAATGATATTGATGTCCGTTTGGGATTCCGAGTCTGGGAATAGGTCCGTATGGTTATTTTGGAGTTGGGAGCGTGATCGGAAGTGAATTCGGATATCCGAAAGTCAATTTAAGGTCATTTGGCTAAAGATAGAAAATTGAAGATTTCTGAAGAATACAACCGGAAATGGAAATTCTGATATCGGGGTCGGAATGCGATTCCAAAAGTTGGAGCAGGTCCGTAATGTCGAAGATGACTTGCCTGCAAAATATGAGGTCAATCGGACGTGGTTTGATAGGTTTCGGCATCAAATGTGGAAGTTAGTAATTTCCATGTTCATAAAGTTGAATTTCAGTGCGATTAGTGATTTCGGTGTTGTTTATGATGATTTGAAGCCCCGATCAAGTTCGTGGGATGTTATGGGACTGAGTCGTGTGTTTGGACGGGATCCCAAGGGCCTCGGATGTGTTTCGGGGTGGTTTCAGGGCATTTCAGGTTGAATTTCTGTTGCTGGTTTTTTGGTGCTGATGGTGTTCTATGCGATCGCAGCCTTTGCTTTGCAATCAAAGAGAAGGAATTGAGGGGCAGTGGTTTTGGTCTATGCGATCGCGGATTTTGCTGTGCGATCGCGGAGAAGGTCTAGGCAGAGCAGTGCGATCGCAGGCCTACTACTGCGTTCACAGAAGAGAGCGAGTGAGGGTACTGAAGATGACCTGTGCAACCACAGGTCTGTTGGTGCGATCGCGGAGGAGGGTCCTAGGTGGCCTGTGCGATCGCAAAGGCTCTCCTGCGATCGCAGAGAAGGCTTGTGCTGGGCAAAATGATATTTAGCGGGTTTTGGCCATTTTAACTCATTTTGCATATGCCATGGACGGATTTTGAGAGCATTTCAAGGAAGATTTCAACCAAGCTTCAGAGGTAAGATCATTCTACTTATTTCCAAGTTAGATACGAGATTATTACATGGGTTAGAACATGAAAATTAGGGAAATTTTGTGGAAAAATTAGTATTTTGAAGAAAACCTAGAAATTTGGAAATTTGGCTTTTAGCCACTAATTGAGCATGAATAATTGAATAAAAAGTGTAATTGAATTAATAAAGCTTCGGGTAGGGATTTTCTTCAAGAAATTTCGAGGTCCGGGCACGTGGGCCCAAGGGCATTTTGGTCATTTCATTGAGCCGGGCTGAGGAACATTGCAATTTGAATTGGTTATGATCTATAGAGTATATTTTCATTGAATTATCGTTATTTGGATAGTTTGGGAGCGTTGCGCATCCATTTTTAGTAGTCATAGAGGCTTGGAAGCTGGTGATGAATCTTCAGAGCGAGGTGAGTCTCCTTTCTAACCTTGTAAGAGGGAATTGTCCCCTTAGGTGTTCTATATGCTATATTTAATTGTTTGTTAGGGCTACGTATGTACCAAGTGACAAGAGTCCGTACGTAGCGGCTACTATTGTTATGTCCGGGTAGTTAGGCCCCATATCATGCCCTGTATACTTCTTGTAATCAATTATATGTATGTTATAATATCCTGTTGTGTGGTTTTGTTTCTCTGAGATTTATGGATTTTAAATTAATATGAACGGAAATTGTTTTCACGGAAAAATATTATGAAATGTATTAACTTACGGGAAGGAATATGAAAAGCATTATGAAAGGAAAAGAAATGACTTATAAGTTTTGTATTCATGTAAGATTTTATTGTTTCCCCGAGCTTTCATTTAATTAAATAATTGGAAAGGATTGTGGTGAAATGAACTTTACATTCTGTGTGCGCATGTTGTCGCTTCGTAATTTACATCCCGCGAGCGATATGTAATTTCCTTCATTCTTATGGGAGCGGGCCGTACGCCACGGCGGATTTATAGTGCACTCTTGGTACGGGTCGGTCGATCCCCGGCAGTGCACATGGATTTATTTGAGAATGCACTTATGGTACGGGCCGGTCGATCCCCCGCAGTGCATGGACGAAGTTACACTATGATATGATATGATTACATTGATATACGCATTCACGGTACGGGCCGGTCGATCCCCAGCAGTGCGTAGTTGGACTATTGGTAAGCATGCACTCATGGTACGTGCCGGTCGATCCTCGGCAATGCATAGCTCTTCTTGATATGATTACATTATAAGCATGCACTCATGGTACGGGTGGATCCCCGGCAGTGCATAGCTATTCTCCCTCATGACTCCAGCCGGTTGTCCTACTCCTGTGTGCGCATGACTGTTTGGTACTTTTGTTTCCTGATTTATGATTTGACATATGTTTGGGGAAATGAGACAGGTGAGTTGTTACTACTTTCAATATTTACTTGGGAACTCTGTATTCTCTGCACAATTGTGGTGCACTACTTACATGTTTACTGCTTGCCTTATATCCTGTTTATTTCCATTTACTGTTGGACCTTAGTGAGTATCGAGTCGACCTCTCGTCACTACTTCTTCGAGATTAGACGGGATACTCACTGGGTACATATATGTATATGTACTCATACTACATTTTCTATGCATTTTGTTGCACAGGTATCTTCATACTTCAGCGATTGATTTGGAGACTTCTTCGGGATGCATTCATCCGGAGGCGTTCCGCAGTTGACAGAGTCTCCTTCTTTCTATATCTTTACATTGTATCTCTATTTCCTTTGTTCCGTTTATTTCTCGGACAAGAGTTGTATAATTGTATAAATTCTTAGAAACTGCTCATGTACTTGTGTCACTAGGTTCTGGGGATGTGTGGAGTCTCGTTTTATTGAATTAAATGGATCTCCTATCGTGTTTAATTTACAAAATTTTATTTACTTGATTATGAAAAGCAAAAAAGGAAACGATTTCGAAAATGTTAAACAGGAAGGTATGTCAACTGATTAAGGGGTCGGGTTGCCTGACAGTGGCGTCCGGCGCCATCACAACCCATAGGTTTTGGGTCGTGACAACGGGCATGCTTGACCACAACATATAGGTACTCGTCACCTCACCTATACGTTGGACATGAATTACACATAGAAATTAAGACTCTAAACCTATTCCCTCAAGCTAAGGTTAGGCCAAACACTTACCTCAGTTCCAAAAATGCAAGTCAAGCCTCAACTACCGCTTTACTTCTTGATTCCACTGCCAACACGCTCGTATCTAGCCACAAGTTACTTAAGTATATCAATAATTACTCAATAATTCGATTCTAAAGCCTAATTATAGTTTTCCTATCATTCTTCTAAAAATACCAAAACCCGACCCCGGGACCGCTTGGTCAAAACACGAGGTTCGGACCAAAACCCAATTACCCATTCACCTACGAGCTCGAATATACAATTTGTTTTGAAATCCGACCCCAAAACGAGGTCAAATTCTCAAATTTACATATTCTTAGGTTTTTCCCCAAAATTCCCAATTCCACCATGAAAAACCTAGATTCTAGGATGAAACCTTGTAAAAAGAAGTTAAGGAGTAAAGAAAATGAGTTAGAAATCACTTACAAATGTTTTGGAGAAGAAGGAGTGTTTGGAAAATTGCATCTTATGTTTTTAGGGCTTTGAAATATGAAAATAACTGAAATTCCCACATAATTATACCCATTTCTGGTCCCCCACCGCGGTTACCAAAAAATGGACCGCGGCCGCGCTAGCAAAGGCCAAGAAAAGCTGAAGAAAACTAAGAAAATTGACTGCAGTGACATGCTTTAGTATTTTGACCATACCGTTCTCTATATATTTCCAAATTATGATTTCTTTACCTTTCTAGAAACTAGACACGAAGGGTTACAACTTTTGTTTTTGAATCATCTCAAAATGCCTTGTGGATCAAAAGATATAAGCCTCCGAAGTCAGACCAATGACCCAGCCCCTCGACCGCGGACCGCGAAAAAATGACCGCGGCCGCGAAGCCCTCAGCGCGGTCCGCGAAAATAGGACCGCGCACAGCGGCGGTCAGTTCAGGGATCGAGTTCTGTGACCTCCAACAACTATATTTTAAGCCTAAAAACATCCCGGGACCTACTCGAAACTCACCCGAGCCCTCGGAACTTCAAACCCAATGCACACACGACTTCAAAATCACCCTACGGACTTATTCGAGTAATGAAACCACCAAAATAACATCAAAAACAATGAATTAACCTCCAAAATCTATAGAATTTTCTCAAACTTCATAAACTATCAATTTTATCCATTTTTTATCCGGAATGCGTCATTTCAAGTCCGTTTTACACCAAATTTCACAAGTAACTCACATAACATATATTAAACCTATTTTGGGCTCCGGAACCATAATACGGGCCCGGTAACACGGTTTTCACATCAACATTCATTTTCAAACATCTTTATTATTTTCAGAAAACAATTTTCTTTAAAAATTTATTTTCCGGACTTGGGACCTCGGAATTCGATTCCGGGCATACGCTCAAGTCCCATATTTTCCTACGGACCCTCCGGGACCGTCAAATCACGGGTCCGGATCCGTTTACCAAAAATTTTGACCAAAGTCAACTTTATTCAATTACTTATTATAAATTCCATTTTCATCAAGTTTTCACATAAAAGCTTCCCAGCTACACGCCCGGGTTGCGCACGCATATCGAGGTGATATTAACGAAGGATTTCCGGGTCTCAGAACATAGATTTAGCTAAATTAACATAGGATGACCTTTTGGGTCATCACAGGGAAGTGGAGTTCGGTTTTGGGTATAATTTTGTGGCCGCATGTAAGATTGCACATGCATCACCGCATATGTAGGCGGTGCCACGGCATAAGCATCATCATCTTGATAGAGATAACAGTGTTGCGGGACCTTAGGAAGCATATATGATTGGTTGAATGTCCTGCGAGCCCCCGTCGAACTCGAAGCCAGCATGGCTCCCTCTTCTCTCCCGTTTCTGTTCATCAAACCCACCGAGCCATTCTGAACGGCCTGTGATGTGGCCTTAAAAGCAGATTGACTTAAGATTCGGCCCGTTTTCAAACCATTTTCGACCACCTCCCCAATTTTGATAGCTTCAGCGAATGGTCTACCCATAACAGACATTATGTTCTGGAAGTAGTCCGCCTCTTGGGCCTGTAGGATGACTGTAACCATTTCTGCTTCGTCCATTGGAGGCTTTACCCGGGCGGCTTGCTCGCGCCATTTGACAGCATATTCACGGAAGCTTTCCGTAGTTTTCTTTTTCAAATTGGACAAAGAGTTCCTGTCAGGAGTGATGTCCACATTATACTAGAACTGGCAGACAAAGTCTCGGTCCAAATCATCCCACACATGCCAATGGGTAATTTCTTGATCCGCATACCATTCAGAAGCGATCCCGGTGAGGCTTTCTCCCAAGTAGGCCATTAGGAACTCTTCCTTTCCACCAGCACCTCTCATTTGGTTACAATATCATTTCAAGTGAGCAATCGGGTCTCTGTGCCCGTCATATTTTTTAAACTTTAGCGTCTTGAAGCCAACTTGCAGGTGAACATGTGGAAACATGCATAAATCGGAGTAGGAGAGACTCTTCTGACCACTCAAACCCTGTATGTTCTTTAAGCCTTACTCTAGGCTTCTCATCTTCCGAGCCATTTCTTCCTACTCGGGGTTTCTCATTGTTCTTTCCTGACACATGGGAGACTCATATTGCGGGTTTTAAGGATAAGAGTTTGGCTTGGGCACTGTTGGATGTGCCGTAGTGAAGACTGGTGGTGCAACGAACATTGTTGGTTGTGCCCTTGAATCCGGTACCTGGGGGTGATCCACAGAAGGCATTCCGGGGCCATTAGGCGGCATTAGAGGGTGGCCACATGGGAAGAGTGAGTTGGACACCAGGATGTTGGGAAGCTCATCTGAACTGGGAATCAACTCGGGAAAACCAGGGATTACACTTGGTGGTTCCTTACCGTTGGACCAGGTGTCCCACATTTCCAACATGCAACGACGCAACATTCTATTTTCTTCAACAGTTGCTGATTCCGACTGCGGAATAGCCGATGACGGGCTATCCTCAGGACCGATAATTGGCAGATTACTTGCGGAGGCCATTTCTACCTTTGGGTCTTGTAAAGGATGGGAAACCGGACTACCAACAAAACCAATCACCAAAACCTGGCTAACTTGCACACCAAACAACCTTGTTAGTTTTGAGACATTTAACATATAGGAAATCGCATGTTGGGGTGCAATGCACCTAACAGTTAAACGTTTTTACAATGTGTTTGAACGGTTACGTCTTTCATCACGGCCTTTAAATGTCCCTTTTCATTTTTATCTCTCCCTTCTTCTTTTTTCTTTTTTCTTTTTGAATTTTCCATATTTCGGTTTTGTTTTCCTTTCTCATTTTGTTATTTTCGCTCTTTGTTTTTCTTAGTTATTTTGTCACTATTTTTTTCACTTTCTTTTCACTCTTTGTTTTCGCTGTTTTTCGCTCTTTTCTTTATTTCCACTCCATTTTCTTTCTCTCCTTCCTTTTTCTTGTTTATTTTTTCACTCAATTTGTCTATGGCTATGATCGAATCCGATGGGGATTGCCTACATATCATGATGCCGCATGAATCAGATCTTACGTAGTTCGGGAAGATTGAGAATGAGATAATAAAGCTAACTCTTTTTTTTAATTTCGTTTATTTTATTTTGAATTTTTTGAAAGAAAGGTTTTAAAAGAAGATAGAAAATATTTTTGGCTCTTTTTTTTTATGGTTTGAAAGAAATACTTCTGAAGTAAGAAGATATTTTTTTGGACTTTTGATTTTTCCTTCTTTTTCTCTTTTTGAATCTTTGGGGAAACTACTTCAAGATAAAGGAAACTTATTTTTTTTGGATTTTGATTTTTGATTGATTGTTTTTTGAAATTTTTTAGATGAAGACTTCTTAAAGTAAGAAAATGTTTTTGGATTTTCGCTTTTTTTTTTTTTTTTTTTTTTTTGGTTTATGGGCAAAAGATTATTTTTAAAAAGGTGGATTTTTTTTAATAAAATACCTCTAAAAATTCTTTTGTCTGTTGTTTTGAACTTTAGGAATTTCAAAAGTAAGAAGAAAAATATTTTTGTTGAATTTTCAATCGTTTTGTCATCTTTTTTTTTCTTTTAAAAATAAAGAAAATATTTTTTAATTTTGAATGTTGCCTCTACATTTTCAAAAGAGGGATTTTAAAGTTAGACAAAGATTTTTTTGGATTTTTGTTTTCTGATTGTTTTTTTTTTTTTGGGAAAATATTTCTAAAAGATATGTTTAATTTTGATTATTGATTGATTTTTATTTCTTTATTTTTTTAATTTTTTAAAATATGAAAGACTTTTGAAAGAAGAAAAATGTTATTTTTTTGGGTTTAAAATCCTTTTCATTTTTCTTTTTTTTCTTGGGATTTTCTAAGGAGGGAATTAGAGGAAAATATTTTTGGATTTTTTAAAAATTGGGGTCGGGATCGATGAGGTTTTCCTACGTATCTCACATCCGGTGAGAATCAGACCTGCATAGTTCGGTCAGTTTTGACGGAATCGAGGAAACATGACTTTTGAAAACATTCACTTACTTTCTATCTCTTTTTTTTTTTAAAGATTCGAATACCTACTACATGTAATTTCAAAATTAAAGAAGGAAAGAACAATTATACCACGTCAACACCAATAAACACCTCAAGAATCATGCTAAAACCTATCCTAGTTTGCGGATATTGTTAACCATAATCTCAGCACATAAACTACTAAAAGACTACAACATGCTAATGTGAATTGAATTTGATTGAAATGTTTACTACATCTGGGCATCATTCAGTAACTTAGAGGAAGACTTATATATCATTATGTCAAAAGTAAAAATTTATTTTTGTGTAACTCAAAGGTAAAAACAATCAATCAGCATGTCGGCCGTAAAAAAAAAAGATCGGAGCAAATAACAAAACCTGCAGTGTACATTTACTTCTAGTGTTCAGAATTCTACACATCAAAACTGTGTAGAATTATACCACATCACATAAATAAACATAGAATTTTGTGTTCGAGGAAATCTATATGCAAAATTAAAAGTAAAAATGCTTACAGCAGAAAACAATCGAACAAAACCAAACATCACTGCCTCAAACAAACTCAGACTCTCTGAAGAACACAAAATTTGGCAAAAACAAACCAGAAAGTGGGATATTTCAACTATTTACATATATATGTGATGTCTGTAAAAGTATAAAGCAGAAAACAAGAAAGGTGAATACTTCTCTTCCTCAATCAATTTGAATAAATTACTCAAGCAGCTCCATATCCAAAGTATAAAGTAGGGTCCGGATTTACAAAACCAAGATTTAAAAGGCAATTGAACTTCCTGGATCATATTTATCTAAAAGCATCCTCTAAAATATAGAGGGACAAAAATTTAAGAAAAACATAATGATGTTCCTCAGCACCAATACCATATTGACCTCCTTAATAGAGCGTAATTGGAGCTGCAAAGTACATGGTAGAACCCCATTTCTCTGGAGCAAATAACTGGTGCAAGTTCTGGCGTAAATCGGTCACTCAACCTGGAATTTTGGCTGTTAAAACACTACTCAAACCGGTGCACCAAAGTGGCTAAAACAGTGCAAATTCGCTGGAATAGTGCAGATTCTATCTTCCAAATACTGATGCAACCACTAGTGCAAACAGGTGCAAAACTAGAACTTTTAGCAATGTCGCAGAACTAATCAGCAGCTACTTTCAGTTAGCACTTACAAACCAGCAACAACTCATATCAGCAACTAAATCAAGCAGAAACTAGCAATAGATGCGTTAGAATGGGTTAAAACAGGCAATTTTCAATTCAATCTCCCAAGTTCAAAGTATGAACAATTTCTTCCCAAATAAGGCTTCAACATATTTCCAACCAATTTCCATCAGTGGCTACCAAAAGATCTTCAGCAACAAACAATTTGAATTTCTATCATTAACGGGAAGGAATTCACAATGTTGGTCAAAAACTGGAAAACAAACTAGAGCAAAACGTTTAACACTCAATTCAGTCACCAAGCAATAAGGAACTTGAGTCGAATTCACGGATTTAAATCAATCAACTTATAAAGATCGAGTAGATGTCCAGAAAACTCAAATCCTCTTGAACCTCAAAAATTGAATTAAGGTTAAACTTTAGAAATCAAACCTGAATCGTGGCGATGAATTGAAGCTCGAGGCGACGACTCGGTTGCAAACAAATCTTGAAAATTGAAGAACACAACTGAAGTTTTGTGTCAAACTTTGCCTCAGAATTTCAATTCAATTCTCACCCAAATCTTCACAACGGTTTCAACTCTCAATGAGAGAACCAAATGACAACAATTTCAATCCCCAAAATCAATTGATCAAACAATCACTAATATTTTCTTTCCTATTCTAGAAGTCGGTCAACATACAAGCCAAAACAAATAATGTACACATAGCAGGTATGATGCATCAGGATGGTCTTTTATTTCGGGTTCACCTGTCCTAGGCGGACCCAACCCCTGTGTTGAGTCCCCTAAGTCAAATGCACGTGATGCAAACAACGCACCTACTAGGGATCCGACATGAGGTTATGTCATTCTAAGTTTGAATCCTGGGTTTTTGTTCTAAATCAGGCTTATCCGAGCGGACAACTCGAGCCGAGGTCGGGGCAGCATACCAGGAATACAGAAGCTTCATCGGCTTTGCAACTTGTTCGTACCTCGTTCTAAAATTTGGATGACTCTAACAGAAATGACGTCACACGAAGTGCAAACTTCCCAGATGATTTAGAAGACTCAAAGAGAAGAGGGTTTCGGCACAGTTTATACGCATTTCAGATAATATCAAAGCGGTAAAAAGCGGCAATTAGCACATTAGGTTTAAACACGTAAAATCAGATAATGAAAGCAAGAATATAACAGTTATATAAGCTCGAATTCTTGAACCCTAAACCAGAGAGTCTGGGTTCCAATCCCCAGCAGAGTCGCCAGAGCTGTCACACCTCCTTTTTCACCGGTAAGGGTAATAAGGGAGTTTTTCCAATTAAAGTGACATTATTCGGATTTGGGATTTATTTATTATTTCAGAGTCGCCACCCAGATTTTTACGATGCTCCGGGACACCATTTTATTTTGAAAATCCCAAACTGAGGAATTTTGACTCTGTTTTTATTTGTCTGCGACCAGAAATCCGAGTAAGGAATTTTGTTACCCCGGGAGAAGGTGTTAGGCATTCCCGAGTTCCGTGGTTATAGCACGGTCGCTTAACTATTAATATTTGGCCTAAATTATCTGATTGTTTACGTGTTTTAGCCTATTATGTGCTTAGCCTTTTAATTCTTAGGCGCTTTGACATTTATGGATTTATCTTGAAAACAAGTCACGATAACGTGCACTCGTTTGCTTTTGGACATGTTACAATTGCGCCACATGAAATGCACCCGCAATTACAACACATGATTTTAGTATGGTTTTAAGTTAAAGTCAGGGACATGAGTTGTCATACCCGAGTGTAGATTACATAGTCAAGATTACAGTTGCCACGGTTTTAGAATGCCTATTTGAGGAGATCTTTAATTATTCTCTAGATTATGCACCCTGCTGACCCTGCTCTCTACTCCTCACATGGTAACCCTCGATACGTCGAGCTATCTCGACCACAAGCTGGTAGGGGGTCCCATATCAACCTCTCTGGCCATGGAGGTTCTGATACTTGGATGTAAGCCTACCACAAACCGTCGAACTCTCTCAGCATCCGAGGGCAATATCATAAGGGCATGGCGGGATAGCTCTGAAAAACCTCGCCTCATAGTCTATCACGGACATCTGCCCATGCTCAAATCTCTCGAACTAACCCCGAAGCTCCTCCCTCTCCGACGGTGGAATGTACCTATCCAGAAATAACCGAATAAAATGCTCCCATGTAACCGGTGGCGACCCTGCTGGCCTACTGAGAACATATGACTGCCACCAGCGGCGAGATCTACCCTCTAGCTCAAATGTCGTGAAGTATACCCCATGTGACTCTAATATTCTCATGTTGTGCAGTCTGTCCCTGCACCTCTCAATAAAATCCTGTGCATCTTCTCCTCGATCACCCCCGATGGTCGGAGGGCAAAGTTGGGTCCATCTACCCAGCAGATTTTGCTGGTCTACCTCCGCAACTGGCCTGGGCTCTGGTGCTGCCACCCCAGGCTGAACCCCAATCACTGGTGGAGTATCTAGAGTACGATGTACTGCTGTTGCTGGTCCTGTAGCCTGAGCGGTAGGGGTCTGAACTCCCCCTCCTGCCTGAGAAGTAGCAGGATCTGATGGAAGTATACCCGCCTGTGACATAGTATCCATGAACCTCAGCATACGGCCCATGACCTCCTGGAAGCCCGGCGCCGTCATAAAATCAGCTGGTGGTGGAGCTACTAGAGGCAGCTCATCCTGCTCCTCAACATAAGGGTCCTCAATCGGTGCAACCGGTATAACTCTGGGACGCCCTCTCCCTCTACTACGAACAGGAGCCCTACCCCTGCCCCTACCACGGTCTCGCGCAGCGGAGGTAGCAGCCTCTCCTGGATCAGGAACATGTGAAGCACGTGTCCTCACCATCTGTGAGAGAATAGAAGAACAGGTTTGAGTACATCACCGATTGCACGATAGGATATGAACAAAAGGAGTTTCTTAACACCCTATAGCCTCCCGAAGATAAGTACATACGTCTCCATACCGATCCGCAAGACTCTACTGGGTTTGCTCGTGACTCGTGAGACTACGTGAACCTAAAGCTCTGATACCACGTTGTCACGATCCAAATCCTAATTCAGGTCGCGATGGCGCCCAACAACGGGGTTAGGCAAGCCGATACAGATTACACTAGGTGTCACCCTTCCCGTTTAGTTCAAACAAGTCGTCAATTACCCGTTTTAAAGCAATTAACATGTTATTAACCTGATGTGATAGTGTAAACATAACGAAAGCCGGGCTAAGATAAACAAATACATCGATAAACAGCCCAATACCCAAACGTACGCTAAGTGTGTACCAGGAACTAGTGTCACGAGTGTCACGGGCAACTATGGAATATACAATAATCCAAAATATATATACAAAGCCTCAGTTTGGATAAATAGACATAGAAACAAGACCAAAGAAACTCCAGGGTGCTGCCAGGAGGTCGCCAGGAAGGACAGCTCACCGTGAAGTATAACCCCTCAGTCAATATCCAGCACCGGACTGATAATCGGACGTACCAACCTCCGGACATGTACAGTCAAGTACAGAAGAAAAGAAAGTGCAGCATGAGTACATACATAAATATGTACCCAATGAGTACCCCGTCTAATCTCGAAGAAGTAGTGACGAGAAGTCGACTCGATACTCACTAAGGTCCAACAGTAATAAAGTAAGCAGGATGTAAGGAAAATAGTAGGCATGTAAGACAAATAACCAAGTACATCGACATTAGGCATCAAATAACAATTCAAAATCAAACAAGGTTGGAATCCGCCGTGGCGTACGACCCGCTCCCATATGGTACTCACTCTCATCGCTCTGACGTGGCGTACGACCCGATCCCATCCTGTAATCTTCACCGTGGCGTACGGCCTGATCCCACCATGTAGTCTTCACCGTGGCGTACGGCCCGATCCCATAATATACATCTCTCATCACTCTGTCGTGGCGTACGGCCCGATCCCATAATATAATCTCTCATCAATCTGCCGTGGCGTACGACCCAATCCCATGATATAATCTCTTGTCACTCTGCCGTGGCGTACGACCCGATCCCATCCCGTAATTCTCTTACCACAATTTAATCAAGCCAAGTATCACAGCATTTAGATAAAACAATACCAATCACGCAAGTGCACAGATCATATTTATGTTCTAACAGGAAAGAAACAATGAACATGTTGTGTCCTAACTACCCGGACGAACCAAAAATAGCCACTACGTACGGACTCTCGTCACTCGGTGCGTACGTAGCCCCCAAACAAGTTCACATATCAATCAAGGTTGCCTAGAGGGACAATTCCCTCTTACAAGGTTAGAAAGGAGACTCACCTTGACGAAGCACTCCTCGGACCAAAGACCAGATCAAGAATGCGCCCAAAGCTCCGAAACTACCCTCGAGTGCTCACAACTAGCCAAACATATCATAATTGAATCAATTTATGCTCCAAGAATAATAATTAACAAGAAATTCCAAAATATAGTATTCTTGAAGATTTTTGAAATTTCGACCCCGGGCCTGCGCGTTCGGATTTTTGAAAATTCCCGAAGGAATGAATTACCCGAAGCCTAAGGATCGTAATTACCTAATTTATTTAGGAATTCATGGCTAAAAAGGGATAATTCACTAATTATCAAAGCCCTAGGAATCTCTACCCAATTTTTCCCATGATTTTGATATTTCTAAGAACAAAATTAGTTGAATTCCATGAAAAATTGATAATTTAGAGAAGAAGTCACTCACCTTAGATGATAGTGGCTTTGGAAAGCCTTTTCCCCCAGCTCCAAGATGCTTCAATGGAGTTTGGAAATTGGAAATGAGGAAGAAATCCCGTAATTGGGCATTTAAATACTGCCCAGGAAAACCTTCACTTCGATCGTGGCATCAGGCCTGCGATTGCGGAGAAAAAATTACTCTGGTCCTCGAGAAGCACTATGTGATCGCATAGATGGGGTCTGTGATCGCGGAGGGTGGGGAGGTAGGCTTATGCGATCGCAGGAGTAAGGTCTGCGAACGCAGAGAGGAACAAGCAATAGGGGTAGGTGACTTGTGCGCTCGCAGGAGTGAGTCTGCGACCGCAGAGAGTTGGGGAGGGGACCATATACGATTGCGGAGTGATATCTGCGATCGCAGAGAACATTGGATGGCCCAGCATAATTACTTCTCTGCGATCGCAGAGAAAGAAACCAGACAGAAAATTTCTGGTTTTCCTAACTTAGCTCCCGGGGGTCTAAAACAACCCCGGGACCCCTTCCAAAAGCACCGGCAAGTCTGTATTCATGATACGGACTCGCTCGAACTTCCGGAACATGAAAAATAACAACGGAACTCAAAATTCAACCCCAAAACCAAATTAATCAAACTTAAGAACTTTGAAATTTTAGAATTCATTACATTGCGCCGAACGGGTCTATACTACTCGGAATGACCCCAAATTTGCATACAGGTCATAAAAGACTATACGGAACTATTGCCGGCCTCGGAATTCCATTCGGACTTCGATAGAATGAAGTCCCGTTCCAGGCCAAATTCTAAACTTAAGGAAATCTTGATTTCCATTTCGGGGGCCGAAACGCTCCCGGGTCATCAGAAACCCGAGCCGAACATACGCCCAAGTCCAAAATCACTGTACGGAGCTACTGGAGCTGTCAGAACTTGATTCCGAGGTTGTTTGCTCAAAATAATGACCGAAGTCAAACTTGGCCAAAAAGGCCAGCCTTAAGGAACCAAGTGTTCCTAAACCATCCAATTCATTCCCAAATCCCGAACCAACCCCTCCCGCGAGTCATAAAGCATAAATAGCCGCTATGGAAGGTTTCATTTAAGGAAACAAGACCCTAATACGCAAAACGACTGGCTGGGTCGTTACATTCTCCCCCTCTTAAACAAACGTTCGTCCTCGAACGGGACTAGAATCGTACCTGGAGTGCTGAATAGCTGTGGATATCTGCTCCGCATGTCCTGCTCGGACTCCTAAGTCGCATCCTCAACTGGTTGGCCCCTCCACTAGACCTTAATCGCAGAAACTGTCTTAGACCTCAACTGACGGTCCTGCCTATCAATAATGGCAACTGGCTCCTCCTCATAGCCCAACTTCTCATCTAACTAGATAGTGATGTAATCAACCACGTGCGAGAAGTCGGCGTGATACCTCCGAATCATGGATACGTAAAGTACTGGGTGAACTCCTGATAAGGCTGGAGGCAAAGCAAGCTCATAAGCAACCTCTCCAACCCGCCTCAACACCTCGAAAGGACCTATAAACCTGGGGCTCAGCTTGCCTTTCTTCCCAAATCTCATAATGCCCTTCATCGGCGAAACCTTCAACATAACCTTATCTCCCTCCATGAGTGCTACATCACATGCCCGCTGATCTGCATTGCTCTTCTGCCTAGATTGTGATGTACGGAGCCTTTCCTAAATAATCTTCACCTTTTCCAAGGCATCTCTTACCAGATCTGTACCATATAGCTTGGCCTCGCCAGGCTCAAACCACCCAATCGGAGAACGACATCGCCGATCATATAAAGCCTCGAATGGAGCCATTTCGATGCTGGACTGATAACTATTATTGTATGCAAACTCCGCTAAAGGCAAGAACTGATCCCACAGACCCCCTAAATCAATCACGCATGCCCTGAGCATATCTTCTAGAATCTGAACTGTACGCTCTGACTGGCCATCAGTCTGAGGGTGAAATGTTGAACTGAGGTCTATCTGAGTACCCATCTCGCTGTGCAAGGCTTTCCAGAAGTGCGAAGTGAACTGAGGACCCCGGTCTGAAATGATAGACACAGGCACACCATGTAACCGGACTATCTCACAAAGGTAAATCCGAGCCACCTCTTTGTAGTGTAAGTAGTAGCCACATGAATGAAATGCGCCGATTTGGTCAATCTATCCACAATGACCCAAACAGCGTCAACCTTACGCAAAGTCCGAGGCAACCCAACCACGAAGTCCATAGTGATACGCTCCCATTTCCACTAAGGAATGGGCATCTGCTGAAACAAGCCTCCTGGCCGCCGATGCTCGTACTTAACTTGCTGACAATTAATACACCTAGCCACATGATGAACAATGTCCTTCTTCATCCGCCTCCACCAGTAGTGCTGCTTCAAATCACGATACATCTTTGTCGCTCCTGGATGAATAGAATACTGAGAACTGTGCGCCTCTACTAGAATCCTCTCCCTCAGGCCGTCAACATCAGGAACACACTATCGACCCTGGAGTCGAAGAATACCATCCTCGCTTAAGGTAATCTCCTTAGCCCTGCCCTGGACCAGCGTATCCCTAAGCTCTGCTAGGCGTGGATCATCAAACTGTCGAGCCTTGATCTCTCCCAATAATGAAGACTGAGCAACCATATGAGCCAAAACTCAACGAGACTCTGAAAGGTCCAATCTCACCAATCGATTGGCCAAGGACTGAATGTACAAGGATAAAGGTCTCTCCTCAGCTGCAATGTAGGCCAAACTACCCATACTAGTTGCATGCCTGCTCAAAGCATCTGCCACTACATTTGCCTTGCTCGGGTGATACAGAATAGTAAGATCATAGTCTTTCAACAACTCAAGCCACCTCCGCTGCCTCAACTTAAGGTCCCTATGCTTAAGAAAGTACTGCAGGCTGCGGTGGTCCGTATAGACCTCACAAGATACACAATATAAGTAATGTTGCCATATCTTCAAAGCATGAACAATCGCCACCAACTCCAAATCATGCACAGGGTAATTATTTTCATGAACCTTCAGATGCCGCGAAGCATAAGCAATAACATTGCCATCCTGCATCAACACACATCCCAACCCAACGCGTGAAGCGTCGCAGTACACTGTATACACTCCAGACTCAGAAGGCAATGATAAAACTGGTGCTGAAGTCAATGCTAATTTGAGCTTCTGAAAGCTCGCCTCACAATTGTCGGACCACTGAAATGGAGCATTCTTCTGAGTCAATCTAGTCAATGGAGCGGCCATAGAAGAGAATCCCTCAACGAACCGATAGTAGTAACCCGCTAAACCTAGAAAGCTCCTGATATCTGAAGCTGAAGTAGAACGTGGCCAACTTTGAACTGCCTCAATCGTCTGCGGATCAACCTTGATACCCTCACCGGACACCACATACCCAGAAATGCCACAGACTCTAACCAAAATTCACACTTGGAGAACTTATCATATAGCTTCTGTTCTCTCAAGGTCTGAAGCACAACTCTCAAATGTTGCTCGTGCTCTCCCAGGCTCCGTGAGTAGATCAATATATCATCAATGAAAACAATCACGAATGAATCAATATACGGCCTGAATACCCTATTCATAAAGTCCATGAAGGTTGATGGGCATTAGTCAAGCCAAAGGACATCACTAAGAACTCATAATGGCCATATCTGGTGCGAAATGCAGTCTTCGAGACATCAGAAGCCCGAATCTTCAACTGGTGATAACCTGACCTCAGGACAATCTTAGAGAACACACGAGCACCCTGTAGCTGATCAAACAAATCATCAATGCGCGGCATAGGATACTTGTTCTTGATGGTCACTTTATTCAACTGGCGGTAGTTAATACACATCCGCATAGACCCATCCTTCTTCTTCACAAATAGGACTGGAGCACCCCACGGCGACACACTTGGCCTAATAAATCCCTTGGCCAACAACTCCTCAAGCTGCTCCTTCAGTTCCTTTAGCTCCTTAGGAGACATACGATAAGGAGGAATGGAAATAGGCTGAGTATATGGAGCCAGATCAATGTAGAAATCTATATCTCGATCTAGAGGCATGCCTAGAAGATCTGAAGGAAACACATCTAGAAACTCCCGAACGACAGGCACTACATCAATGGTAGGAGACTCGGCGGTGGTGTCCCGCACATAAGCAAGATAAGACAGACACCCTTTCTTGACCATATGCCGAGATTTCATGAAGGAAATGACCCGGCTGAAGGCACTAACTGAAGAACCCCTCCACTCTAACCTCGGTAACTCAGGCATGGCTAATGTAACTGTCTTGGCATGGCAATCCAAGACAGCATGATGAGGGGATAGCCAATCCATGCCCAAAATAACCTCGAAATCAACCATATCAAGCAACAACAGGCCAATTCTGGTCTCAATCCCACAGAAAGTAATCACATAAGCCCGGTAGACCCGGTCTACCACTACAGAGTCACCCACAGGAGTGGATACATACAAGGGAGAAACCAAAGACTCACAAATAACATCCAGAGAATGGGAAAATAAGGCTGAAACATATGAATAAGTATACCCTGGATCAAATAGTACTGAAGCCTCTCTACCACAGACCGAAACAATACATGTAATCACAACGTCTGATGCCACTGCGTCTGCCCTGGCTGGAATAGCATAAAATCTAGCTGGAGCACCCAATGACTGAGCTCCCCCAGGACGATCTGGAGATGAACGACCCACTCCTGACTAGCCTCCCCCTCTAGGACGGCCCCTGCCAACCTAACCTCCACCCCTAGGTAGTCGTGCGGCTGGTGCTGTAATCATAGGTTGTTGACTCCGCTGCACGGCCTTGCCCCGATACCTGGGAAAAAACCTACACATGTGGCTTAGATCCCCACACTCGAAGCAACCCCTTGGCACTACTTCTCTCTGCCTCGAAGAAGAGGAACCCTGAATAGCTGAAGAGCGGTGTGAATCCTCTGGTAAAGCACTGAGATAAGAACTGGAGGATCTCTGATGGCTAAGATAACTGCTGGGTGCACTCTGAATGGCTGGCGGATAATAAGAGCGCTCTGGCATGGCACTGGAGCACATAGGTCTAATTACATATGATAAGAGAAGTAGTCATGCTGATTAAGAGCAATAAACAGGAAAGACATAGGTCTAACTACACAGAATAGTCATGCTGATTAAGATCAATAAACGGGAAGCATAGGTATAACTACACAGAAGTAGGCATGCTGATTAAGATCAATAAACAGGAAGCACATAGGTTTAACTTCATTTCATATTGAATGACAATAGGAGTTGAGGCATACCAGTTAAGAGATAGCAAACAAGAAGGTGAAAGTATGCAGAATCCAATAGTCTAGCCTTGGCTTTCAGCCGACTAGACAGTGCAGCAAACACAAGCAACAGAAAGAATTGCAATGGAGAATGCGTATGAATAAGAGCAAGAGTTTGTGTGTGGGTGTAACTTTCTGAGTGTGTTCGTGTGTTTGAAAGAAATCAGAATGGAGTTAATATAGCATTCAACAGAGAAGACAAAGGTTAGAAAATTAGAGTTCACAAATAAGGCAAGCAAATAAAATCAGCCAGTTAATTTGGGGGCTAAACTTGATCAAATAATTCCACAGAATCCGGAAAACACCCCCCTAAATTGGGGAGAATCAATTAACAACTCAGATTGGGATTCAAATAAGGTAAACAAATCAATCACAAATCGTATAGAAGTCAATTAAATACCATAAATCAGACTAATAATCTAATTAAGGCAAGTAGTACCATTGGGCGTCACAAAATAAGGAAAATAGGTGGAAAATCACAGATAAGTATCAATCTCAGAAGAAAAAATATAATTTGAACCCTAATAAAATCAGTCAATCTCTTCTAATTGATAGAGACGAAAATAACAGGCAAATTATTGAAATAATCAATGAAATAAGCAGAAAACCTAAGGTTTAGGGTGTAGATATGAGAATTAGTCGAACATGTAAAGAAAATCAAGGTTAAACACTTAAGAACTTAGTATTTTGCAGAAACTTAAAGGGATGAAACCCTAAATTTAGAGAAGACAAAAAATCGGTTAATAATAAGAAAACACATCAAGTTTTTAAAGAGAAATAGAAAAATAACTTAAAATTATCTCAAATCTACAAGGATCTGAACAGATTCGAGTTGCAAGAGACTAGGGTTTTAAAAAATGACAGAGATGAAAGGAAATCTTGTTTGGAATTATATATTCGAGCCATAAAACATGAAGATAATAGTACTCACAAATGTAGATGACCATAGGTAGGTTCATGAAAAGGTTTTGAACAAATCTGAGTTGAATCTCTTCGAGCTTCCTTCACATAACAACAAAATTGAACTACCAAAAGAGGTAAGAGGCCGGTAGGGGCCTGAAATCACAAAGAAACCGCATGGAACGTGTGGTTTTCCCGTGACGGTGGCTAGGGTTAGGGGAGAGTTTCAGAGAGAAGAGAGGAGGACAGGGAAACAGAGGCAGCGGAATGGTGGAAGTGAGTAGGGTTTGGGGGAGATTAATTAAAATGGTAATTGATCCTGGACCGTTGATCTTTCGAGATCAACGGCCAGGATTTGATCTGATGATGGGCGATTTGGATAGAAATTGGGCTTGAATATTTTAATTGGGCTGGGTAGTATTTTGGACTAGATCCGAAATTAAAATAAATTTAAAGAGGTTATTTATTAAATACCCAATTAATTAATAATTCTTTTTATAAAAATAGCTAATAAATGATAAAAATGCTATTGGTGCGTAAACATGATTTCAAATCATTACTTAATATTATAAAAATATAAAAAATGTCATTTTCTTGTGAAAATAAGGTAATTATACACTTGTGGGCTATTATTATAAAATTATTGCAATTATAACCCTAAAACTTTAACTGTGGCTATTCGTGAATAATTAGAGCTTAGTATAAATATAAATGATAAAATTAAGTCATAAAATTATTATAAAACCATTTGTGATGCAATTAGTAATTATTTATATAAAGAAAACACTGGGTTAAAAAAATCCTTAAAAAATGCAAAAATTATGAAAAAAATATTAATTGATACTAATGTATTGTTTTGAAGATATACATGCATTTTGAAAAGAGTATAGGGAGAAATTGGGTATCAACAGCTGCCCCTCTTTACCCGGATATGATAAAAGAGTTATCGGGTAAAGATATGATGGTCAATTTTGATCGAGTAGGGTGATTTGAGAGACATAGGCCGCACTCTAGTTTCCGAGCTGCCTACATGTCCTTGGTTTTGCAGGAATCAAGCTATGTGTAGTTCTGGATTTACCGGCGAAATATACCGATGAAGTTATCACAAGAACGGACATAAGGTTTTAAATGGGTGAAATGGAATATCTGGGAGGTGATGGTTTGTATGTGGGTGGAGGTGTTTGGTATGCGAATGGAGAGGTCTGATATACAAATGGGGTTTTGGGTCCTTGGGCAACCATTACTGTTCCCACATCCTTCTTCTTTGATATACCCTTTGATTGCAGCTCTTTGTTCGTGGCCTGCAGCGCCTCAAAATTTGTCACCATACCTCTTTTAATACCCACTTCAATCCTTTCTCCGAGTTTGATGATATAGGAGAATTTATGGTTCTCAATAACCATCAATCTTTCATAGTACTGTGGATCCTGTGTCGTGACAAAGAACTTGTTCATCTGTTCCTCATCCAATGCTGGTCTGACCTTGGCTGCTTCTAACCTCCACTGAGTAGCATATTCGCGTAAGGTCTCAGTTGGCTTCTTCTTTAAGTTTTGGATATATAAGACATCTGGCGCATTCACCGTATTAAATCTGAACCTATCCATGAAGTAGGACACCATGCTCACCCAATTGGCCCACTTCTTAGGATTCTGTCTTATGTACCAGGATAGGGCATCTCCGGTAAGACTCCTCATGAAGAGATTCATTCGGATCCTTTCATCTTTTCTGACCCCCATGAGCTTGTCACAATAAGTTCTCAGATGAACCTTGGGATCACCTGTTCCGTCAAACATTTCGAACTTGGGAGGTTTGTAACCCTCCGGTAGTTCCACATGTGGTTGTATGCATAGATCTTCATAGTTCAGACTTTCTATCCCTTTACCTCATTCGACGCCATGAACTCGACTTGTCAATTTCTTGAGCTCCTCAGCCATGTTCTTAATGAGAAGGTCCTTCTCAGTGGATTCTAGTATATAGGATATAGGTTGAGTGGAGTGAGGTAGGGTTTCCACGTATATAGGGTTGTTTTGGTAACCGGGAGTTTTGGTATAATTATGATCATTGGTGGAGTTTTGGGGTTCGGGAATAATTTGTGGGGTATTTTGGGGAGTATGGTAGGTGTTTTGGTAATATTGTGGAGGGATAGTTTGATTCTGCGATGGGGTTGTATAATGGTGAGGTGCGGGAGGAAACTGTGGGCGCTTGTTAGGTGTGTTTTGAGGTAGTACGGGGTTCTGGGTGTTTGAGTGGTTGACGTCTGGGATATTGAGTGTGAGGGAGAGGTTTTCTAAGATTCGGACCTACTCGAGCTTACCCTAAAGTTCTAGTATTTTTTGCTCAAGCCGTGAAACCGCATCATTTGATGCTTGAGTACCCCTACCATCGGAAGCTTTCGCATTTTCAACATGTACATTGCTTTCTTTTCTGGTGCCATTCAGATCATCTATTTTTTCTTTTCATTTGCCCTTTGGGGGACGAGGAGGAGGAGAAGGTGGAGGGCCCATGGATCTAGTATGATAAGCTGATGATGCCAGTATGCGCAACCAACCTTTGGGGAATAGGAATAATCAAAGAAAGAAAAACAAAAAGGTAGTCAAGTCAGTAAGAGTTCTGAAAAGAATATTTGCAGTATTTAAACACATATTTCGGAATGTAAATTCGCGTCCTATTTGGGAACCTCGTTATGCCTGAGGTAGGACTAGCGACAAGTTGTTATGGAGAACTTAAATGCCAATAACTGCCTCATTTCATTAATGTAAAAACAGATGGATCCAAAACGACACTAAAATAATCAAAGATAAGTCACTACTGGCACTTGGCCTTATTACATTTTTGAAAAGCAATTAAATCTAATCTACTTGGTCCCAGAAAGACCTTCCCCAGGCTTAATCTTCCTAACTCCATCGATTAGGTTACCCAATTCGCGCAGGCCTAATAGCAGGTAGACTCTTGCTAGATGTCCTCCCTCGCTTCCTTCAGCATTATGGCAGTCGGCAACCCTCTTTCTTATCTTTTCTTCCAGCTCCATCAAACCCTGCTCCAGATGTTCTACCCTTTCCTTGGAGGTGATAGCCATTTCCCTTCATTCATTGATCAATCTCATGTTTGTCTCGTGTATCTCCTGATGTTCGGCCTCGGAGTCATGAATCCTCTTGCGCAATTTGTTGTATTTTACTTGGGTCTCAGCATCTTCGTCTATGACCATGTTTCCCCGACCGATTCTTGGCTTAACTATTCTAGCTAGGATGTCCTCCAGCAATGCCGGGTACAAGGGTGCATGTCCCGCATGATACCTGTCTGGCTCGATGGTGTCCTTCTCCACAATAATCTTTGAGTGCCACATATGTTGAGCTTGACACTTGTAAGGGATGTCGTCATCCTAAAAATCCGCCCGGAAATGACTCATCTTCGCAACCCGCGGTATGATCTGCCTCCTTCCTGCTTGTCTCATAACCCTGATGGGAACATAAGGGTATATTCCCCTTAACCCAATCAACACCAAGTGCGGAGCTCCCCTAGACCTGTTGATGAACTCGTCAGTGTGGAACCATTCAAACATCCATTAGACCTAACCCTTAATAAAATTGTCGAAGAACTCCACCCATTCCTTAGCACTCTCTGGTTGAGCAAACCTGTCTGGGATATAAGTCATCCTCTTTGGTTGATGGAAGGCTATATGATCATTCCACGACCTTCGTGGAAACTCTCGACAATATTGACCCTTTTGGAGATACTCCAATAACCAAAGCTGCAGCAGCAAATTGCAACCTTCGAAATGTTTGAACCCCTTCTGCCAGGGTCCAAAGCCTGGTAGATTTCAGATATGATCATAGGGACTATGGTGAATGTTTGTACCTTGATGGTAATAATCCAAAATTTTTATATACTTATTAATTATAAGATTAGAGAATTCATTTTTTTTATATAGCTACCGGGTCAAATACTAAGTAGTGAATGAGATTTATTATATACTTATTGTAACGAACCGACCGGTTGTTTTGAGATCCAGCGCGTCGTTTAGCAGTTGGGAGTCACGAACAGCTTCATTTCAGGTATATTGACTTGTGCATATGGTCGGAATTGAAATTCAGGAAGTTTGGAGTTGAATTTAAAGGAAAATTCTCATTTCAGAAGTCTTAAGTTGAAGAAATCGAGTAAGGCTGGGATTTTGAGTAAACGACCTTGGAATCAGGATCTGAAGGTTCCAGCAGGTTTGTATGATGATTTTGGACTTGGGCGTATGTCCGGAACGGGTTTTGGATAACCCGGGAGCAGTTCAGCGTATATTGTGGAAAGTCAGTATTTTAAGGAAATTTCCTAAGTTTGACTTGAAGTACATTTCAATGATACTGATGTCCGTTTGGGATTCCGAGTCTGGGAATAGCTCTATATGGTGATTCTAGAGTTGGGAGCGCAATCGAAAGTGAATTCGGATATCCGGAAGTCAATTTAAGGTCATTTGGCTAAAGATAGAAAACTGAAGGTTTTTTAAGAATTCGACCGGAAATGGAAATTTTGATATCAGGGTCGGAATACGATTCCGGAAGTTGTATCAGGTCTGTAATGTCGAATACGACTTGCCTGCAAAATTTGAGGTCAATCGGACGTGGTTTGATAGGTTTCGGCATCAAATGTGGAAGTTGGAATTTTCAAAGTTCATAAAGTTGAATTTTACTTTGATTCATAATTTCGGCGTTGTTTAAGATTATTTGAAGCCCCGAGCAAGTTTGTGGGATGTTATGGGACTGAGTCGTGTGTTTGGACGGGGTCCCAAGGGCCTCGGATGTGTTTCAGGGTGGTTTCGGGGCATTTCGGGTTGAATTGATGTTGGTAGTTTTCTGGTGTTGATAATGTTCTATGCGATCGCAGCCTTTGCTTTGCGATCGCAGAGAAGGAATTGAGGGGCAGTGATTTTTGCTCTGTGCGATCGCATAGAAGGATTTGGAGGGAGCTGGAAAAAGGCATGTGTGATCGCAGGCAAGCTTGTGCGATCGCATAGAAGAAATGCTCTGCTGCACTGACTCGACTTCGGAGGCTCATATCTCACAATCTATAAAGAATTTTGAGGTGATATAAAACTAAATTTGTATCTCTTTGTGTCTAGTTTCTAGAAATGTAAACCATTTAGCATTTGGATTTGTGTACAAAACGATATGGCTGTTACACTACAGGGTGTCCGGGAAGATGAAGAAGAAATTTGTGTTGCACAAGGCTGAATTTGGCAGCTTATATCTAGACATCTATAAGAATTTGGGAGATTACCAACAAATGAAAGTTATAGATCTTGGAATCTAGTTTTCAGAACATTAAGCTATTTGTCATTTGGAGTTTCGTGAAAAACGTTATGACTATTCTACTAGAGGCTGTCCGGGAGGCTGGGCATTTGTTCTCCCCGATCGCGAAGCTCTTTCCACGATCGCAAAGAACAAATTTTGTGCTGGAAAATTGTACTCCGCGATCGCACTGAGTAAATACCTGGGCAGAATGTTTAAAAAATGGGACTTTGGCCATTTCATCAATTCCTTCACTTGGTTGGGGCGATTTTGGAGGATTTCAAAGGGTGATTTTCATCAAGCATCAAGAGGTAAGTGATTCCTTCTCATTTCCAAGTTAATTCAAGGTTTATACATGGGATTAAACATGAAAAATTTGTGGAAAAATTAGTATTTTGAAGAAAACCTAAAAATTTGGAAATTTGGATTTTAGCCACGAATTGAGCATGAATAATTGAGTAAAATGTGTAGTTGAATTAGTAAAGCTTCGGGTAGAGATTTTCTTCAAGAAATTTGGAGATCCGGGCACGTGGGCTCGAGGGCATTTTGGTCATTTCATTGAGTCGGGCTGAATTTGAATTGGTTATGATCTATTGAGTATATTTTCATTGAATTATCGTTATTTTTATAGTTTGGGAGTGTGCGCATCCATTTTTAGTCGTCGTAGAGGCTTGGAAGCTGGTGATGAACCTTCGGAGCGAGGTAAGTCTCCTTTCTAACCTTGTAAGAGGGAATTGTCCCCTTAGGTGTTCTACATGCTATATGTAATTGTTTGATGGGGCTACGTACGTACCAAGCAACGAGAGTCCGTACGTAGCGGCTACTATTGTTATGTCTAGGTAGTTAGGCTCCACATCATGCCCTGTATACTTCTTGTAATGAATTATATGTATGTTATAATATCAAGTTATGTGGTTTTTTCTCTCTGAGATTTATGGATTTTAAAATAATATGGAAGGAAAATTGTTTTCACGGAAAATATTATGAAATGAATTGACTTACAGGAAGTAATATGAAAGAAATTATCTATGGAAAGTATTATGAAAGGAAAAGAAATGACTTATAAGTTTTGTACTCATGTAAGATATTATTGTTTCCCCGAGATTTCATTTACTTAAATAATGGGAAAGGATTGTGGTGAAATTAACTTTACATTTTGTGTGCGCATGTTATCGCTTCTCAATTTACATCCCGCGAGCGATATGTAACCTCTTTCACTCTTATGGGAGCGGGCCGTACGCCACGGCGGATTTATAGTGCACTCTTGGTACAGGCCGGTCGATCCCCGGCAGTGCACGGGGAACTAATTAAGAATGCACTATTTGTACGGGCTGGTCGATCCCCGACAGTGCATGGACGAAGTTACACTATGATATGATTATACTGATAGACGCACTCTTGGTACGGGACGGTCGATCCCTGGCAGTGCGTAGGCAGGATTATTATTGAGCATGCACTCTTGGTAAGGGCCGGTCAATCCCCGATAGTACATAGTTATTCTTCACTATGATATGATATGACTACATTGATAGACGCACTATTAGTACGGGCAGGTCGATCCCCGGCAGTGCGTAGGCATGATTAATGGTAGGCATGTACTCTTGGTACGGGTCGGTCGATCCCCGGCAGTGCATAGCTATTCTTCCTTATGACTCCAGCCGGTTGTCTTACTCATGTGTGCACATGACTGTTTGGTACCGTTTTCCTGATTTATGATTTGACAGATGTTTGGGGAAAAGAGACAGGTGAGTTGTTACTGCTTTCAATATTTACTTGGAAACTCTGTATTCTTTTAACAATTGTGGTGCACTATTTACATGTCTACTACTCTCCTTATGTCCTGTGTTATACTATTATTGTTGGACCTTAGTGAGTATCGAGTCGACCTCTCGTCACACTTCTTCGAGATTAGACGGGATACTCACTGGGTACATATATATGTATATGTACTCATGCTACACTTTCTGTGCATTTGGTTGCACATGTACCCTCATAGTGCAGTGATTGATTCGGAGACTTACTCAGGTTGCATTGTTCTGTGGCGTTCCGCAACTGGCAGAGTCTCCCTTCTATGTCCCTACGCATTTGTCTTTATTATCTTTGTCCAATTTAAATTCTCGGACAAAAGTTGTATAATTGTATAAATTCTTAGAAATTGCTCATGTACTTGTGTCACCGGGTTCTGGGAAAGTGTTGGTATTTCTTGTACTGCATTAAGTGAATTATCCGCCGTATTTAGTTTGCGAGCAATTTCTTTATTATTTGATTATAAATGGAGAAAAAGACATGATTTTGAAAGTGTAAGCAGGAAGTTGTTTGAACTGGTTCAGGGATTGGCTTGCCTGACAGTGTGTCCGGCGCCATCACAACCCATAGGTTTTGGGTCGTGACCCTAATAAGATAGTGTACCACATAAATGAGTTAGTAGGCCTAATTTATAATTAGATATACTTGTGAGTAACATTAATAATTTTAGATAATAATAGGGATTGGAAAAAGAAATAGGGGCCTTAACCTTATATTGCTATAATTCGGGCTTAGGTATTGGAACATATATATTTTACAGTTGGGCTCTTTCTGTAAAGAATAGTAGGGAAAAGAAAATATTGTATCGGCGTGACTACTGGTTGATCCTCCACTCAAGTATACTCGTAGGAATCATTGTAGGAAAAGAGCCAAGTTATAAGGTATGTATATATCTTATCTTTGCCTACAACGGTGTATTTAATAAAAGTGAAGTGGTGTAATATCTTGATAATGATTCTTAAATATAATGATTGAGATATGATGGGAGGAAACATTATGGTAATGATTGACCGAGCGATAACATTGAAAACTTTTAACAATGAACACTCATGGATTTACGATGCATCAGTGATATCGTTGTTTGACGCTACTGTTACAAAATCCTAATTTTTAATAATAAAATAGCTTCTGTCTTTATGATATAGTCATTATTCTTAGAATTGGAGTACTACTGTATAAAAAATTGAATATTGAGTTAAATTGAGGGTATTACTTTATAAAATTGAATATTATATTTAGATTGAGATATTGGGATATACTTTAAATAAGGATTAAAATATTAAAATTTAGTATAAGCTTGAATGTTGGGGGTTTGGGGTTTGATCTCGAATAATGCCATTGATATTGTTAGTTAATATCTTGTATAGATTGAAGCCATTGAAGGTTGTTTGATTGGTGTTCTAGAAGTCGCAAGGTTGGAATACTTCTCGTTAGCGAGGTAAGTGAGACTTTAAGCTTTGGTACTTGCTTTTCTAAAATCCGTTTTAAAAATGGGTTTTCTCTGCCTGGTCTATGTGTTGGGACAAGCATGCGCTTGGCAGAATCGGTGGTCTTAGACCAGCCAAAAATATATTATTTTAATTAAAGTACAAAAAAATGTTACTTTATAAGTTGTTTGATAGTTTAATACGGCTGTGCGTCATGATGTTGAGTTTGATACGGCTGTGTGCCATGATGTTGAGTTTGATACGGTTGTGTGCCATGATGTTGAGTTTGATACGGCTGTGCGCCATGACGTTGGGGCATTGTGTATGCCTTTGTACATCACCTGAGCATTGTGTATGCTTCATTGAGCATTGTGTATGCTCTGTTACATATTCGAGGCATTGTGGTGCCGTTGTGAACCTGTAGGTGTGTTGGTAAATTTCTTTCACTGCACTTATGATAAGTCCTTAGTGGGTACTCTTGTTGGTTAATTCTTAAAAACTCTGGTGATACACATATATTGAATTATTGTATAGTTATCATGTTTACTATATCATTCATGTTGTGGTGTCTTTGTATTTTCTAACACTTGTTCCAGAGGTATTTAAAGTGGCGGGTCGAGGATCTTACTGAGTTATATTTACGTATAACTTGCTCCTTACATGCATCTTTATGCGAATACCGTTGCGGGAGATAGAGCTAGTGGCTGACGACTTTGTTCGAGTGGATCATATTGTTGAGGTGAGCCACCGCATTGTTTGTGGAGGCTTTCGTTTCAGGCTTACCTAGCTTGCGTTAGTTATTTCCTTTTTCTTTGGGGTTTGCATGCCCGTCAATAAAACTCATGTTACTCTGTTAGATGCTCCATGGTCTTAGTGTGGAATTCGGGCTAGAGTTTTATTATTTTAGTGATTGTTGGTGTTTCTATCGATTGACTAAGGTATTGGGCAATAATTATTTTCTCTTTAATTATTAATAATACTATTAGGCGTGCATTTCTTTTTGTAAATGTTTGTGTAAATGGTTAAACGTTAGAGAGAGGGGTTCGCCTGGCAGGTGGTGTTAGTCGGGTGCCAGTCACGTGTAGGGGGTAGTTTGGGATGTTACATTGATTCCCTTCATTAAAGTTTTGTCTACCATAGCCAATCTGGTGTGAATTTTGTCCCCTTTCATTGGGAACACTATCATACCTAGGAAGCAGCCAACGAACACAAAAACTTTGCGGTGAATATGACCCAAAGAAGTGATAGAGAACTCATCATGGAAAATACGGTAAGACTTTCTATGACCGTATCGTTCATATAAGTAGTCAAAGGGTACATAAGACTTCTTTAAGCACTCCAAATCAGCATTCTTTTTCAGACCCATCATCTTCAGAAATCTTTTACTAGTGTGATTCTCTGGCACCAATAAACCAGGGTTGTCCCAATGTAGCCCAGCGAATCCCCTTATTTCTTCTAGGAGCAGGGTCATTTCTATGTTCCCAAAGCGGAACACAGATCTTTCACTATCCCAGAACATTGTTGCAGCTTTAATCAGCATATTGTTTGGTTGGATGTTTAACAGAAAAGGCAAATTTCCCAAAACCTTCTTCACATGTTTCTTGTCACTTGAGGAAAGATCTTCCCACCAATCCAGTAGTAGTGGTGGTATATTAAGGACCATGCCGAACCGGGGGAACTCGTGCCTCATTTTATGCAAAATAAATAAAGTTAGGCCCTCTTCCCCCTCCTGACTCGACTATATATACATCCATGATTAGCATATTGGCACTTAGTTCTCCAAAATTAATGCACAAAACTATTTGTTGCGTTCGTTGGGATTATTGAAACTCCGGTGGATTTTTGGACAAGGTTTGTCTTAAAGGGTTATTACGTGGATAACATATTAACCCGGCTAGGTTTGACCATGATGCATGTACAGTTAATCAGAGTAAGGTTTCTATGGGGGTCTAGACCGGTACCCTCAAGCGGACAACTCGAGGGGGAAAGGCACGGAACCATCAATTGCACCGCTGATCGAATAGTTTTACCGCAAATTAGCCTTTCCAAATTTAAAGAGTGATATATAGGAAGAGCGCAAACACTCATCAAGCATTGCTAAAGGATTGATTACGCACGAGTGGAATATGATGTTGAGCATGATTTATGCAATAGTAAATAGCATGTTGTCACGTATTTGCACGTTAGAGAATAATAAATGCGGTATTTAATAATTTAAAGACGTTTAAGAAAGAAAACAAGGAGACGAGTCAGTTTCGTAGTAAAGAAAAATCATAAATGCTTGAAAATAGACAATTAAGTTCACATAAAGGGGAAAGGGAAAGGGTGCATGTATTAACAGGATAAAGCATGCTTCAGACTAATTCACAGAAACAAGTTTGTCATCGTAAGAGCCTAATTATCCCCAGCAGAGTCGCCATGCTATCGCACCCCCTTTTTCCTCATAGAGTCCGGGTTTTGATATTTTTTGGACAAGTCATTTCCTTTTGGAATGGGGTACGGAATTTGAAGAGTTGCCACCTAACGGGTTAAGGGGCGTTAGAGCACCTTAAAGCAAATAACTCATAAACCAATTTACTTTACCAGAGATTGGGTAAGGGCTCGAAATTACCTTGAGGGAAAGGTGTTAGGCACCCCTCGAGGTCCACAATGGTGGGTCCCGGTCAAACTCAATTTAAGAAAATTAGTCATAAAGCAATTTTAACAAATAGATATTATTATAAAACGGGAATAAAGGGGGTCATAGGTTTATTAGCCTATAGGATCACTTTTGTGCAATACTCGGTAACCTTCCTCAAATAGAGGTGTTACGCGTAGAATTAGCGCACATGTCATCATATCCTTTGTCACACCTCCTTTTTCACTACCCCCGGATTAATGAAGGGGTAATAAGGAAGTTTTTCCAATTAAAGTGACATTATTCGGTTTTTGGGATTTATTAGAATTTTCTGAGTCTCCACCCAGATTTTTGACGATGCTTCGGGACACCGTTTTATTTTTAAAATCCCAAACCGAGGAATTTTTTACTCTGTTTTTGATTTGTCTGCGACCAGAAATCCGAGTAAGGAATTCTGTTAACCCGGGAGAAGGTGCTAGGCATTCCCGAGTTCCGTGGTTCTAGCACGGTCGCTTAACTATTAATATTTGGCCAAACTTATCTGATTGTTTACGTGTTTTAACCCATTGTGCATTTAGCCTTTTTAAATTTAGTCGCTTTTGACATTTATAGATTTATCTTGAAAACAAGTCACGAGGACGTGTACTTGTCTGCTTTTGGACATGTTACAATTACGCCACATGAAATGCACCCGCAATTGCAATACGTGTTTTTAATATAGTTTGAAGTTGAAGTCGGGGACATGAGTTGTCACACCCGAGTGTAGATTACGTAGTCAAGACTATGGTCGTGACGGTTTAAAAATGCCTATTTAAGGCGATGTTCAACTTATTCTTTATGTTTTCTATTTGAAGGAGCATTTTAGTTTTAGGATCAATTAGGATGTTTTATGGATTTATTTTAGACAAGTCACGATGGCGTGCACTTGTTGTTTTGAACACTTGGCAAGCACGTCACATGAAATGCACCCGAGATTGCTATGTGCATTTTTATTTATTGTTTGGAGTTGAGGGTCGGGGGCACAAGTTGTCACTCCCGAGTGTAGGTTATGGTAGTTTTGGAATAATATTTGATTCTTTACCAAGTTTCAAACAAAAGGTATCATTCTTCCTAGAAGAGTGCCTAAAATGAACTTAATTAGTCTAAGAGACGACATATTTTTGGGCTATGGCCGTATTTTAGCCCCAATTAGTCACTTTGGGCCATCCTAATTTGGCTATCTAACAAGTAAATACAAGATTCAAAGTGAAACAATTAAGGACAAAATGCCAATACGTTTCTCATTTATACGGCAATAATTAAGGCGGATTCGGTATAATGTTACATATAGACATCCAAGGTTTCTTTACCAGTTGGCCTATTCACTAAAATAGGGATATTTTATACATGACTTATTATAGTTTGAAGTTGATCTATCTTGCTATTTATCCAATTTGTTGGCGACTTTTCTTAGGGAACAGCTTCTCAAATTAGTGAATGAAAACTTATTTTTCTTTTGAGAACAAACCAGAACAGATGTTCAAAATCAACGTGGAATTCAAGTTTTAGTGAGTTCCCCAAACCATCTCTATGTCAACAACTAGTATATGGTGTATGTACGCCAAAGTAGTGTTAGCCTGTTAGGTCTCAAACAACTTCTAATCTGATAAAGGTTTGAGGAAAAACAAGCAACAGAAAACGCAATTGATCACAAATTTCGTCATAGTCTAGTCCATATTACAACTAAAAATGTATATATAAATCCTGTAAATATGTTATTACATTGCTCTTAACTCTAAAAATACAGATTTCAATAATATATAAAAATGAAAATACAAAGGGAACAAAATCAGTCATCGCTCATGTGCAAGGCAGCAACATGTTCTTCAACGACCTAAATTTGTATTCTTCAATGTTAATCTAGAATTACGAGTCCAAAGCTTGATTACTTGGAAAGTATTGAGGACATGCCTTTGAGCATTGTTGAAAGATGAACTTAACTATGAAGTAGGTTAGATTCAATCCTTAATGATGCTTTTAGAAGAACAAAGCATGTTCTCACCTTTTATGGACTGAATCTGACCATAAAAGGGGTCAGATTCAGCTCTATAGATCTTAGTTTTTGTTCTTCTTGACAATTATACCATAATTTGACTTCTTAGGCTTTTATAGAGAACGAATCTGATCATTTTAAGAGGCTCAGATTCTTTGATCTAGGAGGCCTTTGACTATTTATTTTATACCCAAAAAGGATAACTTCAGGGACATGAGCTACTATTTATGCACTATTATGGGGTGAACTTGACCATTGAAAGGTCAAACTCATCTACCCTAGTGCGACTCACCTTGCTGAAGGCAAACACAAAACTAAAATCCAACTATAAAATGCTTAATACATTTTTGGTCCAACAAACAAAAAGGCAGACAAACTGAACTAAGGAGTTTAGACATGGCATATACAATACACATTTGGATTTATTATCAACATATCATCCAATCTTACTTTCAGATTCAGAGAAATAGAAAAAGAATATATCTAGGAGAAAACAGATTCAGGCAAGAAGAGCATATTCATATTTTTGAGCCTTTCAATAAGGTTAAACAATTACATACCTTTTAAAGAGAAAACCAACCAAAATCCTAACCAAATAAAGGTCAGGAAGCAGCAATACATCAACAAAAAAGAGAAAAGATCACCAGCAACCACAACAGATTAACCAGAAACCAGTAGTAGTAATGAAAAAAAAAATAACCCATATTTTTAGAATATGTATGGAGGAGATCTTTGAAATCAGAATACCGCACAAGTAGGAAACATTTTCATGCGAGTTTGCAATAATTTTCAGTGAGCTAAAGGGTGATTTTCTTGTTCAAGGAGAAAGTAGTTTCAGAGTATCAAATAGAGTTTTTTTTTTTGTTAAAGAGAAGATTTTCAGTCTGTCAAAGAATGATTTTCAGTGTCCAAAAAAAAGGGGTCCAGAATATGTAAAAAGAGAGTCTATTTATAGGGAGCTCAAGGATGGGATATGCTTTGGCATATTCCTCATCCAAGAGCTGAAAATAGTACTAGGGCAGCTATCACCCTTATCCTTTGGGACAGCTGCCCCTTATTCTAGAAGTTTCAGCCTATAAAGAATGACTCATTTACCCTTAAGACATCTGATTTTACCAATCTAGAATGTTCTTGGGTTATTATTAAACTTTGGTTAGTTAACCTTAGTTATGTTCTTTAGTTAACCATGAGTTATTATTAACTAGGGTTAAGTTAGTTAGTTAAAGGTTAATTGATTAAGTTCCTATTAGTCAACTAGGTTTAGCTTGTTAATGAATGCAAGTCAATCAATTTAACTCTTTAACCTAAGTTAGCTGATTCAATTTGGTTAATTCAAGTCAATTACCTAAAATCAGAAACTTAACTAACTATTAAGCCCAGGTTAACTAATTTGTTTTAGTTAATTAATCCTAAACTAATTATCTTAGACAGATTTTAGGATTTAGTTAATTGCTTAAGAGACTATTAGACTAGGTTAACCTATTAAACAAGTGTCTTTTATAAGCTACTGTTAATTAGGTTAATTTTGAGTTAGGATTAAACTAAGTTAATCCATGACCATATATTGGTTCAGGATTAACTAATTTCTTTAATTATTTGGGTAATTAATCAACTAATCTAATTATAACAATGCTCCAATAAACTATGAAGCAGAAGCAGTAAATCCTAACAGGTTTTTTGAACAAAAATCAATTACAATGAATAGTCTACCCAAACAAAGCAAGTAATCATGATTGTCGAAAGAAAACCTACTACTAATTGACGGGAATTAACACATGAACAACATGAAACAAGTTCTGAATTTGAACTTAACATGAATCGGCATAGGTAACAGCAAGAAAGAAATCAAACAAGATTACAAGAGAAATGAACATGTTAATCATGTAAATCATGTTATCAAATTAAGGAAATTTACAGAGAAACAAGAAAGACAAGTTAAAACGGCATTCCTAAACGACATACATGATTCTGTTTCAAGAAAGTAATAAATAAAGAAAAGTAAAAGAACAATAAACACAAAAAGGGGGAAAACTACTCGTAGGGTGATTTGGCCGGAAAGTTTGAGGTCACCGGACTTTGGCCGGATTCCAACGGGGTTTGAAAATGACTCAAACCCACATAAATCAATATCCCTCGATGAGAGCTATCGTTCCATGTAGGTGAGAGCCATTAAACATCTTCAAGTCGGTCAGATATGGATTTCTCGGTTTACAGTACTTTAGATCTGAAATTGAGGGAACTCGGGATGGATTTTTGAGGAAGTTAATAACATGACGAGGTTGAGGGGAGGACGAGGATCATCTGGTGAAAAATTAGGGTCGATTGGTGGTGCTTCGCCGCCGGAGGCGATTTCCCGCCGGCGGAGGACGACAGAGGGACGGTGGTCAACTGGCAGGAGACGGCGAAGACCGGCCAGTCTCTAGAGATGAGGGATAGAGACGGTCAGGGGGGTGTAACACTTTGGGTTAATGGGGTAGGGGGGTAAGGTTTGGACAGTTAAATACTAGGGGGGGTCCTTAGTTCGGAACCGTTGGATCGAGATGATCCAACGACTGGGAGGTGAGGGGTGTGAAACGAGGTCGTTTAGGATAGTGTGTGGGGCAGACCGGGTGAGGGGATTATTGGGCTGGGTTGTTGGACGCTTATAGAGAAGGAATTGGGCATGGGTCCTTCTTACCCCAGGTCCGAGATTTAACAGCTTAGGCTTTAACCAACCTTACTTAATTTAATTAATACTAATTCTAATTAAAACTAAAAAGTAACAACTAATTTTGACTAATTTGACTCTTTCTTTTTATAGATTAATCAGTGAATTGATTTGAAGTAACACCATTCAATTTAATACGCGTACTTTTAAAGAATTAATTTCACAATTTGCTAGAAAAATGATTCAACTAAGCAATTAGTTTATTACACCAGATAATCGACTTCATTTGTTATTTAATTCAATTAATTACAAACAATAACTTCATAATTCCTTGAGAATAGTGATGCAAATTTTAATAATTTTTTTTAAAAGATGAATTATGAATATGCAAATGCAAACAACTCATAATCAATCACTAAAATCAACAAAAATCCATGAAATCCATTAACTTATTGAGATTTTTATAGGATGATATAATGAGTAAAAATCACATGCTCACATCCTGTACTACCCAATTACCCTCCCCTTAATTATTATCTAAGCGTTCTAATAGTACGTACCTTATGCATGCATTACCCGTCCGTACCTATGGCCCTAGATGTGCTTAGGACCTCTATTTAAGGTGGTTCTTGTGATGACCCAAAAAGGGGTCATCTTGTGTGCATCTAATTTGGACTGTGTTCCGAGGCCCGAAAGCCTCCATTAATATCACCTCGATATGCGTGCGCAGCCCGGGCGCGTAGCCGGGAAGCCTTTATGTGAAAAACTTGATTAAGAGTTAAATTTGTGATAATTAATTGAATAAAGTTGACTTTGGTCAATATTTTTGGTAAACGGACCCGGATCCGTGATCCGACAGTTCCGGAAGGTCCGTAGGAAAATATGGGACTTGGGTGTATGCCCGGAATCGAATTCCGAGGACCCAAGTCCGAGAAATGAATTTTTAAAGAAAATTATTTTATGAAAATATTAAAGGCTTATGAAAAATGAACCTTGATGTGAAACCTGTACTGCCAGGACCGTATTATGATTTCGGAGCCCGGAACAGGTTCAATATGTGTCATATAAGTTATCTGTGAAATTTGGTAAGAAACGGACTTGATTTGATTGGTTTCGGATCAAAATGAGGAAAATTGGAGTTAATAAAGTTTTGAGGTTTTTAAGGAATTTGAAACTTGGCTTGAAAGGTGATTTTATGTTCCTGAAGTCCAATTGAAATTCCCAGACCGGTAATAGTTCTCTTGTGTCATTTATAACTTGTCTGCAAAATTTGAAGTCATTCCGAGTAGTTTAGGTCGGTTCGGCGCGTTGAAGTGAATTCTAGAATTTCAAAGTTCTTAAGTTTGATTAATTTGGTTTTGGGGTTTGATTTCGAGTTTCGTTGTTGTTTTTCATGTTCCGGAAGTTCGAGCGAGTCCGTATCATGAATACAGACTTGCCGGTGCTTTTGGATGGGGTCCCGAGGGGCTCGGGGGTGTTTTAGACCCCCGGGAGCTAAGTTGGAAAACCAGAAATTTCTGCTATCTGGTTTCCTTCTCTGCGATCGCAGAAGGTGGGTTGCGATCGCGGAGGAGGATTTTTGCTGGGCTGTTGATTGTTCTATGCGATCGCAGCTTCCCCTTTGCGATCGCAGAGGTCTGGGTTCCACACCTTCGCGATCGCAGCCCGTTTCTTGCGATCGCATAAAGTCGCGTCTGGGCCGGGTGAGTTTGTTCTTCGTGATCGCAGGACCCCTGCCGCGATCGCAGAGGTCTTGCCATTTGTTCTTCCCGATCGCAGGACCTATGCCGCGATCGCAGAGGTCTGGCCAGTTGGCCTTCGCGATCGCAGTGAAGGAATCACTAGGCAGCTTTATAAAATACAGGACTTAGCCTTGTTCCTCCATTTTCATCTTCCTCTTCAAGATTTTAGAGAGCTTTTCAAGGGACCTTCCACCACTGTTATTGAGGTAAGTAAATTCCATAGTTTTACTAGTTTCAAACACTAATCCCTAGTTAAATTCACTACTAAATTATCTAAAATCATAGAATTAGGTAGTAATTATAGGGTTCTTGAGGATTTTGTAATTTTCTATTTTAGGCCATGAAATCAAGTAGAAATCACACCTTAATGATCCTTAGGCTATAGGTGAGTGATCCCTTCGAGAATTTTCGGAATTTGACCATGAGAGGCCGGGGTTGGAAATGGGGAATTCTTCAAGAATGGCGATTTTATTGAATAATTAAGATAAGTTATCACATTGCACATGCATTGATGCTATTGTATATCTTTTGACTAGTTGTGAGTCCTCGGGTATAGAATTCGGAGTTTCTGGCGCAATTGTGGTCCGAGGGGTAGATTCGACA
>ML253335.1:0-12909 GCA_005239495.1 Nicotiana undulata
TGGCTCGCAACTAGCCAAAAGCACATAACTATATCAATTTAGGAAGATTCGAGGAGGATTTATTAAGGATTTCCTTTAAAAGCCTATTCTTGACGTACTTTGGAAATTCAACTCCGAGCCTCGGCGTCCGAAAAATTATAATTCTTGAAGAAACGCGTTATACGTTGCCTAAGGATCAAGATTAACTCAATTAATCATCCCTCAATGGCCCAAAAATCAGAATTCACGTTTTCATCAAACCCCTCTTTCTTCCCCCAACAATTTCTTATGNTTGGGGTCGTTAACAATTGAGGAAAAATTGATTTTTGGATGAAAATTCACGAAGTGGGCTATTTATAGGTCTGCCCAGCAATTTCCGCACCTGCGACCTTTGGATCGCAGGTGCGGACTCGCACCTGCGGGAAAAAGGTCGCTCCTGCGAAAAAAGGCCTGGGCACTAGGGGGAATTCTCGCACCTGCGGACTATGGATCGCAGGTGCGGACTCGCACCTGCGGGAAATTGGCCGCACCTGCGGTTGGCCTGGGCCCTGGGGGAGGTCGCGCCTGCGGGCTTTTGTCTGCGCCTGCGAGAAGAGGGGTCGCCCCTGCGGCTGGAGCCGCACCTGTGAAGGGGTGGCCGCTGGTGCGAGCCTCGCGCCTGCGGCTCATGGACCGCAGGTGCGGTCACACCAGCAAATTCCCACCAGCAGTTCAATGGCTGGTTTTTGACCCCATTCGGGGTCCGGAAGACCCCTGGGCCCACCCGAGCCCTCGACAAATTATACCAACGTGTCCCAAATCACATGACGGACTCGCTTGAGCTCCCAGAACACTAAAAACATCATCCAAACCAAGAATCACTCCCCAAAACCCCTTAGTTTCAAACTTAGGATTTCAAGAAAATTCAAATGGCTCACCGATACGCCGAACGGGTCTATACTGCTCGGAATGACCCCAAATTTTGCGGGCAAGTCATAAATGACTATACGGAACTATTGCCAGTTCTGGAATTCCATTCGGACCATGATATCATGAGGTCCAATTACAGGCTGAATTCTAAATCACATGAAATCCTGAATTCCAATTCAGGTGCCGAAATACTCCCGGGTCATCAGAAACCCGAGGCGAACACACTCCCAAGTCCGAAATCATCATCCGGAGGTGCTGGAGCTGTCAGAACTCGATTTCGAGGTCGTTTGCTCAAAATGGTGCTCGAAACCAAAATTAGCTAAATAGGCTAGCCTTCAGGAACCAAGTGTTCCTGAACTGGCCAAATCACTTCTGAATCTCGAACTACCTGCCCACACAAGTCATAAGGCACGAGTAGTCGCTATGGAAAGAGTCATTCACGGGAACGGAGTCCCAACACACTATACGACCGGCTGGGTCGTTACAATGCTGACTTCCACAATATACGCTGAAACGCTCCCGGGTTATCCAAAACCCGTTCCGGACATACGCCCAAGTTCGAAATCATCATACAAACCTGCTGGAACCTTCGAATCCTTATTCCGAGGTTGTTTACTCAAAATTTTAGTCTTACTCAATTTCATTAACTTAAGGCTTCCGAAATGATAATTTTCCTTTCAATTCAACTCCGAACCTCCTGAATTTCAACTCTGACCATACACACAAGTCACAATACCCGAAATGGAGCTGTTCATGACTCCCAACTGCTGAACGACGCTCTGGATCTTAAAACGACCGGTCGGGTCGTTACATTCTCCCCCACTTAAACAGACATTCATCCTCGAACGTGCCAAGAACTGCCCCAAAATTATCTGAAATCACTATTTAACATCTCGTGCACCTGCCCGTGCTACCACAACCCAGTTGGGCACATTAGCTTGACCAAATCTGAAGATATCCTCGTTTATCCATACAATAAGCTCCGTACTTAGTTCTAACATCTGAAATTCTCTGCCAGGATTGTTTCTAACATTTTAACACCGTATCAACTACCACACGAGGCACCAGAACACAACTGCGCGCCTTTGCTGAATCGGCACCATACACCGCATAGTTCATCATCTGACCACAATAACGCTCCCTGAACCTTAATAGCCAGAATTCTGCGAATTTGATGCTCTCAAGGCACCTCATCAGATACATTCATACATTCTGCTATAACGCTGACGATATCACCACAACGGAGGAGATGTGTAGAAATTCATAACCATTTGCAGAGTTAACCACACGTTGAAATCTTTTCTCTAACCTTAGATCATCATCTCATTGCAAACCAATAATGGCAACTCCCTTGCAATATACTCGCATGATCCTAACACACCGGTCCCAAATTTATAACTCTCGTCTCACCCAATATGAATTGCTCAGATAACCAGTCACCCAAGGCATAACCAACAGTCCCACACGATGCCATAATGCGCCAAAACGCCACAATTCGAACACGACACATAAGGAAACGACATCAGGAAGGGACTACCCGACTCACGCTAAATATATGAACTTTCCTCAAAGAAATAGGAAGTAAAACACAAGAATAATCATTATAGGAGTCTTGCTCAACATCACACTATTGCGACGCGCAACCCGATCCAAATAACATACCCGTGGCGGTGTGCCACCCGATCCCGTCATAGGATTTACATAAAGAAATATATACACAGAGCTAAATTGCTCACTAATACAATTTACTAACATCGGTAACAAGCACGCTAAGTGCATAATACCATTCTGGGGAGATTGATAGAGCCATCTGCTACAAACTCCAGCACGACTGAGGTGCGATATATAATCTGAATCTTAGGAGCCATCCTGCTCACATCACCACATCACTACGCGGAATCTCAACATGTAAGAAATTACCAAGCCGTTTCACAACTCACACGGCACAATCGCAATATCACATGAATTTGACGAAGACGGGACAACACCTGATATCCCAATGCCCCTCCTTGAGGAGTGCCATACTGAAATTAACACTTCTGACTCGCATGAAGCCCAAAATCTTGTTTAAGTCCATTTACTCACTCCAAGTTGATTCTGATCACACTGAACTTAGACTGATAGCCTTTCCTGGGTTCATAATACCCCAATTCCCCTCATAATACATAAGAACCACCATCATAGCCGGGGCAAAACACCCCAAAATCCGTAACTAGCTGGATCGGACGCCTTCAAGGCATATATTCTCAAATAAGCAATATTATACCTCCTTATACTTAGTCTAAATCTGCAATCAATCAGGTGACTACAAGTCACACTCACATAACCTTCCTGTGGTCACGCTCCCACGGCTTTTCCGCACAAGGAAACAAGTATGCACATACATACCACCGATCATCCTAAGGATGTAAAACAATTTAAGGGCCCGTAACCAGGATACAAAGCCTCGTTCACCAAACACCAAACTCAGATGACACTGAAGACAATTTTAGTTCATTCTAGACATTCAAATCCCTTCTTCTTGCTCTTCTGAGCTCGTGACACCTTTGTCAACACCGAACTGCAAATCTCAAATTCTTATTTCCAGTTACATATTGTTCACTGCACCCAACGTGCCGATAAGGAATGGCATAGGAATTACATCATAACTCCTGAACCACTAATAGGTTAAACACTTCACCACACATAGAAACCTTTTACTCACCTCAAATTATGAGAATCACAACAACACACAAGTGAGTTCTCACCATCACAATATATGCAAATCCTCAAGTCGTGGACTGAACCACCATACCCCTTCGGGATCCGCTTACACCTGACAGGCCATAGTACTTGAATGCTTCCAACCGAAATCTATTACGACGGTCGACGGCCCCACACACATCTGCACAAACCATACACATACTCAAACACAGAGAAAGAGTTGATCCATGCCGTACATGTACCATTTCAACCAAGGCTAACCAATCTATCGTCTTTTAACCATCGCAATTCCCTCAGAGATAGTAGTAACTTCCTTCAATTCATCGCAGCTCAACCCTCACTCATCCCGGGTGACTTTGAATTTACGAGACCATGCTGCCTAAATTCCGCAAACCGGCTCACAACCCCCTGATAATATTTCTACAACCTGGAGTCTATTTCCCTCACTCCTCCGATACTATCCAGCGTGCTAAAATAGCATAGAACACTTCAACCATCTTCCTTCCTCTTAAAGATTATACTGCAGAAGCTCGATTCTTAATTATGCTGCTTCCTGGAACCCTTAAACACCGCATTCTCTAACTTCGAATTCATTAGGACCACTACTGAGAGTCACCCACTCTGACTGGCCCCGAATACAATCAACTCTGAAGGCTCTCCTAGCACATGAACACCCTTTTCAACGAAGCACGTGACTGAGTCACTACCTTTACAACTTGCCTATGTCTTAAGCACAAATTCTTAGTCTTCCAGAGCCTATCCCTGGTCCAATAGGACCAATTTGCACATTTTTCTCATATGCCATGCTCACTTACCGATATACTCTTTTCCCTTAGCTGTAACATCTTGCCGATACGCCGACAAATCCGCAATCCCATGAGAGCACAATCCTACGACCCAACTGCAGGTGGTGGGACTCCCCTACTTAGCCCGAAGCTACTTCTTGCACCGCTCTAGTCCCTGCTGAGATCCTTTTCTCCTTTGATGACATGACATTGTCCCACCAATCCACCCAATTCTTCCGAATTCTCCTGTTAGCCTCCCTTAAATATTTGAATTTTCTAACACCATTCACACATTCTACCTCCTACCGACTAGCCACTAGGACTCCACACGGCTTACCATCCCTACAACCGTTAACCTACTCACAGAAGACAACCCACCCGAGGAAACTAGCCAACTAACACCTACCATTATGCTATGATTCTCACTATCTACAATATCAAGACCCCCATTCTAAGCTTGTATCCATTTACCATCTTTACCAATCCGTCCGCTCTTCCTGGACATCTACTAAATGGGCTACCACATCTTCTGATTCATCACTAAGATGCCGCTCTCCCACTTTGCCCAACTCATTCACTTAAGTTCTACCTGACTTCCTTTCCTTACACTTGATCTTTTAGAATTGGCACCACCGCTTAGCACTTCTCACGTATCTTCCTTCATCGTATGATGTCCTCATGCTGCCTCAATTTAATACTGCACTCCGTAGCTCTTATACCAACATATCATCACAACTTTAAATCTTTACGAAGATCATCTTCCTCGAATCGCCTTCATTAAAAGTAACTGTTCAATTCTGAACTACTACACACCACGATCTCTGACAACCGCTTCCTCAACACCGCTTCACAACACTCTAACCCCATGCGACCTAAGAGCTATAACACCGGCGAATTTAACATATTCTATTCGATCAAACGGCGATACCACACCACAGGTGAATATTCCATCTTTCCCAATGACACCCAGCCTCGATACTTTATCAACCCAAACCGGACCATTCATAATCCAAATGCCTTTCCTCTACCGGAACTAAAAATACCGAAATCTCGAAACCACACTCTGAGAAGACCTCCCTTCAAGACATTCATCACCCCCAACACATGGGCAAGCCTTCTACCGCCATATCAACATCGTGCGATATCCAATCAAAAAATTATCACCATCCGAGCATAGCCTCAAGGCTCTCAGAAACACAGCTACTAAGCTGAAATAATATCATATTCTTCTGCAGGGCGATAACAATAGTCCATTCGACTATGCATGAAGAACATCACGCACCGTATCTGTGGCCCCATTACAATTCCTCAAACTCTCGATTATAGGAAGCGCTTCGCAACGTATAAGATTGAGTAGGAAGAAGCATAGGCATAAGCCTTAAAGAAATCAAATCGCACGATGAGGAATCAAGAAGGGAAGTACTCCTAACAGCCCTGTAGCCTCTTGAAGATAAGTACAGACGTCTCCATACCGATCCGCAAGACTCTACTAGACTTTCTCATGACTCGTGAAACCTACAAGAACCTAGAGCTTTGATACCACGTTGTCACGGCCCAAAACCTATGGGTTGTGATGGAACTGGACACCACTGTCAGGCAAGCCAACCCCTTAATCAGTTGAAATACCTTCCTGTTTAACAATTTCGAAATCGTTTCCTTTATTGCATTTCATAATCAAATAAATAATTTTTTGTAAATTAAACGCGACAACAAATCTGTTTAATTCAATAAAACAAGACTCACACATCCCCAGAACCCGGTGACACAAGTACATGAGCAGTTTCTAAGAATTTATACAATTATACAACTCTTGTCCGAGAAATAAATGGGACAAAGGCAATAGATATAAAATGTAGGTACACCGAAAGGAGACTCCGGCAGCTGTGGAACGCCTCTGGATGATTTTAGCCCGTATAAGTCTCCAAATCGATCACTGTACTATAAAGGTACATGTGCAACAAAATGCACAGAAAGTGTAGTATGAGTACATATACATATATGTACCCAGTGAGTATCCCGTCTAATCTCGAAGAAGTAGTGACGAGAGGTCGACTCGATACTCACTAAGGTCCAACAGTAATAAAGTAAGCAGGATGTAAGGAAAACTGTAGGCAAGTAAACAAATAATCAAGTACATCAATGTCCGGCATCAAGTAACAATCTCAAATCAAACAAGTTTGGTATCCGCCGTGGCGTATGGCCCGCTCCCATATGGTACTCAATCTCGCCATGGCGTACGGCCTGATCCCACCCTGGTAGTCTCAATCTCGTTGTGGCGTACAGCCCGATCCTACCCTGGTAGTCTCAATCTCGCTGTGGCGTACGGACCGATCCCACCCTGGTAGTCTCAATATCGTCGTGGCGTACGGCCTGATCCTACCCTGGTAGTCTCAATCTCGCTGTGGAATACGGCCCGATCCCATAATATAATCAATCATCACTCTGTCGTGGCGTACAGCCCGATCCCATAATATAATCAATCATCACTCTGTCGTGGCGTATGACCCGATCCCGTAGTATAATCAATCATCACTCTGCCGTGGCGTACGGCCCGATCCCATAATATAATCAATCATCACTCTGCCGTGATTCTCTTATCACACTTAAATCAAGCCAAGTATCACAACGTTCAAAGACAACAATACCAATCACACAAGTATACAAGTCATATATATGCTACAACAGGGGAAAACAATGAGCATGATGTGTCCTAACTACCCAGACGAAGCAGTAATAGCCACTACGTACGGACTCTCGTCACTCGGTGCGTACGTAGCCCCCAAACAAGATCGCATAGGAAACAAGGTTACATAGAGAGGCAATTTCCCTCTTACGAGTTTAGAAATAAGACTCACCTCGCTCTGAAGATTCATCACCGGCTTTCAAGCCTCTACGATGACTAAAATTGGATGCGCACGCTCCCAAACTATTCAAATAACGATAATTCAATGAAAATATACTCAATAGATCATAACCAATTCAAATTACAAAGTTCCTCAGCCCGACTCTATCCAATAACCAAAATGCCCTCAGGCCCACGTGCCCGGACCTCGAAATTTCTTGAAGAAAATCCCTACCCGAAGCTTTACTAATTCAATAACACATTTTACTCAATTATTCATGCTAAATTCGTGGCAAAATCCAAATTTCCAAATTTCCAAATTTCCAAATTTCTAGGTTTTCTTCAAAATACTAATTTTTCCACAAATTTTCCCTAATTTTCATGTTCTAATCCATGATATAATCTTGTATTTAACTTAGAAATAAGTAGAATGATCTTACCTCTGAAGCTTGGTTGAAATCTTCCTTGAAATGCTCTCAAAATCCGCCCATAGTCATGAAGAAATGAAGAAAAATGAGCTAAACCCGCTAAAATATCATTCTGCCCAGGTATTTACTCATCGCGATCGCGGAAAATGCTTCGCGATCGCGGAGAACAATTTTTCCAGCCCAAAATTTACTCTTCACGATCGCGGAAAGAGCTTCGCGATCGCGGAGAATAATTGCCCAGCCTGCCCGGACAGCCTCCAGTAGAATAGTCATAACGCTTGGCACACAACTCCAAATTACAAATGGTTAAATGTTTTGAAAACTAGACTCAAAGATCTACAACTTTCATATATTGGTCATCTTCCAACTTCTTATAGATTTCTAGATATAGTCTGGCAACGTCAGCCCATGTGCAACACAACTTTCTTCTTCATCTTCCCGGACACCCTGTAGTGTAACAGCCATAACTCTTTGTACACAAATCCAAATCATGAATGGTTTTCGTTTCTAGAAACTATACACAAAGGGATACAACTTTTATTTTTATACCATCTCAAAATTCCTTATAGATTGTGAGATATGAGCCTCCAAAGTCAAGTCAGTGCAGAAGAACATTTACTCTATGTGATCGCGAAAGGCTTTCCGCGATCGCGATTCACTAGCCCTTTTCTCACATTTTACTCACCGCGATCGCGATCGCGACCGATTCCCCGCGATCGCGTAGAACATTGCTGTAGCCAAAAACCAGCAGTTTAAAATGGCCTAGAAATGGTCCGAAACCACCCCGAAATTCACCCGAGCCCCTCGGGATCTCGTCCGAACGTACCAACAAGTCTGGAAACATATCACGGACTTAGTCGAGGCCTCAAATCAAATAAAACAACGCCGAAAACACGAATCGCGCAAGAATTCAACTTTATGAACTTTGAAATTTTTAACTTTCACATCCGATACGGAACCTATCAAATCACGTCCGATTGACCCCAAATTTTGCACACAAGTAACATTCGACATTACGGACCTGCTCCAACTTTCGGAATCGCATTCCGACCCCGATATCAAAATTTCCCATCCAGTCGGATTTTCTCAAAAACCTTCAAATTTCTATCTTTAGCCAAATGACCTTAAATTGACTTTCGGGTATCCGAATTCACTTCCGATCGCGCTCCCAACTCCAGAATCACCATACGAAGCTATGCCCAGACTCGGAATCTAAAACGGACATCAATATCTCTGAAATTCTCTTTAAGCCAAACTTTAAGAAATTCCTTCAAAATGCTGACTTCCACAATATACGCCGAAACACTCCCGGGTTATCCAAAACTCGTTCTGGACATACGCCCAAGTCCGAAATCATCATACGAACCTTCTGGAACCTTCGAATCCTTATTCCGAGGTCGTTTACTCCAAATTTTAGTCTTACTCAATTTCTTTAACTTAAGGCTTCCGAAATAAAAAATTTCCTTTCAATTCAACTCCGAACCTCCTGAATTTCAATTCTGACCATACACACAAGTCACAATACCCGAAATGGAGCTGTTCATGACTCCCAACTGCTGAACGACGCGCTGGATCTTAAAACGACCGGTCGGGTCGTTACACATGTCCTTTCAGCATGTTTGACACACCTAAAGATTGCTCGAGTGAGAACAACATATCTTAACTTCTTCACTTAATATAAGATCCATAATTTCTTGCAAGACCAAGGAATGCACATCTCGTGTTAGGAAAACGTCACTAAGACATGTCTTTCGCCTCCAGTAGAGTTCACTCTTTGTCCTAACCCTCGTAGCGATGAACTGAAAGTTTTATAATTGACCTCATTTTGATAGTTTTGAAATAAATTTTCCATTCAAAAAGAAAAAACTGAAAATATTGCAAGAATAATTTCTTTCCAAGTAAATGATCAAACTTTAATCCATTTACCATTTGAATAAGCATGACACTACCTATTTCCAAGATGTTAACTATTGAAGTAACATGAAAACTTTTCATAGATGATGAAGATATGTAGCCCATCGACAACCAGTTAGATAAGAAAAGTACTTCTAACACCTTAAAATATTCTAAAGGGAAGAACAACACAGAACCTACTAATGTTAGCAGCATCGAACAAGATAAGGAAAAGGATAGGAATATATGCACAGAAGATGAGGAATCCTAAAGAAATGACATAAAGGATGGAATGGAAAATAATCAGATGGTTGACAATAGAATGGAAAACATTGAGGAGAACACCATCACTAATATGAATGCATCAGATATCAATTTTCTTAAAGAAACTATAGAATCCAAATCCATGGGAAATAGTGTGAATGCCGAGGAGAACATATAAAGTAAACAGATTCGAGACAATCATCCAAAGGATCCTCCTGAGGTCACATCAGAAAAACACAAAAAAGTTCCATTCTATTGTCAACCATCTGCTTGTTGACAATAGACAGTTTTGGAAGTTGATAAAATGAAAAGTTTAAGTTAAATTATTTTCAAAGATAGAAATATGTCATTCTTTTTGACACGTTAAAACTAACATAGGGATCAATATGTTTTTATATGAGAGTGTGCAGACAATTTAGCTCGTGGTTTGTGGATTTTTGTTTAATTGGACATCTGCTAATGTTTGATTATGAATTAATATAAAATGTGGTGTGTATTAGAACAAGAGCGTGAGATTCAAAAGAGTTATTGGATGGAGCAAGCTGCTGAACTCACTTTGGAGGCAATGATGCTTGATTCAGAAGCATCTGATCTTGACAAAGAGGATAGGCCTGAGGTATATTTTTCTGCTTGTTTTTTTCTCCCTCAATGTCATTTTCATGGAATATTCAATAACAGAATTTATCCTTTACATCAATACTTAATTAGCATTTAAAGACTATATTTGTTCAATGAAATGACAGTTAATCAAGAATTGTTAAATGTGAAATTTTCTATTTAGCTATTTTACTTTGAGGTGTTCAGAATCAACACCAGATTGTTTTCCTGTTTCATAGTTCAGTATGAAACCTTATTATTTTGGTCAAATTCAAAAAATAGGTTCAAAAGAAAATGTTCACTATATTTATCAAGCATCAAGGATTCACCAAATTGATGCCTCCCATTTACGGTAAGTGTAGATGTTTTGCTTGTGACCTCTTAGTAGCAAGTGTTTGTCCTTTCAATATGGCCCAAATCCTGGATCAAACATTGGTTATATGTTGCTTTCTCATGTCTGTTAATTGGGTCCTCCTTTTTCATTCAGATAAAGGGCGTTCCTCATTTGATTATACTAGCTTTTCTAGTATCATGGAGCACTGATAAAGGTTTAGTGTGTTTCTAATTTGTTTCACTCATAGCTGCCAAGAAGATGAAAATGACAGTGATAAAGATTTACCTGGTGGCAGAGGAAGAAACAGAACCAAAAAGATTAGAAAAAGGAGAAAAGCAAGAATTACACACTCTAAAAAGGAGACAAAAAATGAGTAACCTCCCCCCCCCCCAATTTTTCTAATAATTAGTGCAATCTGCTTGAATAAAAGGGTAGTTAGATCCAAAAAAGTAATCCACAGAATAAATCATATTATTTGCATAAAAAAGCACAGTTTGTTGTTGTCTTTGAACTTATTGTGAATAAGAACAAAATTGATGGCTACAGGAATTTTTTCATAACTGCATCCCTAATGATAACATTTGGTGTTTTTGGGGTAGCAACCTTAATGCTCTGATTAAAATCGGATTTTGACAAAGAATTGTAAAGAGAATGAAAAGCTCCGATTAAAATCGGAACCCTATGTAACGACCCGGTCCGTCGTTACGCAGTATACGCATCTATTCTCTTATTTCTATCTTGAAGTAGCTCGGTTAGATTGTTCATGAAGTGTTGGGGTTGGTTGGTTCGGGTTCGGAGTGAAAATAGAGTAAATTGAGACACTTAGTCTCTAACAAGAGCTTTAGAGTTGGAAAAGTCAACCCGGAGTTGACTTATTGGTAAACGACCTCGAAATGAGGATTTTATGGTTTGGATAACTTCTTTAGGTGATTTGGGACTTAGGAGTGTGTTCAGAATATTTTTAGGATGCCCGGTGTAGAATTAGGCTTGAATTGGCGAAGTTAGTATTTTGGCGAATTCCGGTTGATAGGCGAGATTTTGATCCGAGGGTCGGAATGGGATTCCGAGAGTTGCTGTAGCTTCGTTAGGTCATTTTGGACTTGCCCGCAAAATTTCAGGTCATTCGGAGATGGTTTGGTTGGGTTTTTGATCAAATGCGTGTTTCGGAAGTTTTTGGGAATCATAGGCTTGAATTGGATGAGAATTTATGGTTTTGATGTTGTTTTTGGTGTTTTAATGGCTCGACTAAGTTTGAATAACCATGTTTGATATGTTGGTAAGTTTGGTTGGGGTCCCGAGGGGCTCGGGTTTGATTTCGGACGTTAAACGGAGAAATTGGGACTTGAAATGCAGCTGAAGCTGCTACTGCTGGTGTGATCGCACCTGCGATGCTTGGGCCGCAGGTGCGGACATCGCAGGCGCGAGAGTGAAGGCGCAGGGGCGGAAATTCATCGCAAGGGCGGAAGAAAGGTCGCACCTGCGAGGTCGCAGGTGCGGGGGATGGGTTCGCAGGCGCGGACTCTGAGTGTTAAGTGAAGGATCGCAGGCGCGGTCAATGTGTCGCCCCTGCGGGCCCGCCGTTGCGGTAAAGCGATCGCAGGCGCGGAGCCTGGGCGTTTAAGTGACTTCCGCAGGTGCGGTTAAAATGTCGCGCCTGCGGAGTCGCAGGTGCGAGAAATGTACCGCTGTTGCGGAAATGCCTGGGCAGAACTATAAAAAGGCAGCCTTCGCGAAATTTGTCCTCTTTCACCATTTTTACACACGGGTTGGAGGTTTTGAAGGCATTTGCAGAGGGATTTCGTTGTTTCTTCAAGGAGGTAAGTTTCTTGGACTCAAAACTCGTTATATTGTGCATTAAGAACGATTTTAGGTTGAAATCATGGGTAAAAACCGTAGAAAAATGGTGGTTAGGGCTTGGGTTTAAGAGGGGAAGAATGGAGAAATTTGAGGACCATTTGAGGTCCGATTTTTGTGTTCTTGGTATGGTTAGACTCGGGAAAGGACAAGGGACCTAATGTGTTGAGAATTTCTGACTTTCGAGATGTGGGCCCGAGGGCCGGGTTTTGACCGAATTCGGGATTTTGGTATTTTGCTAAATTTTGACTTGGGGACTGTTCCTTAGCACATTGTGACACTGTGTAATTGATTATTGATAGATTTGGAGCATTTGGAGGC
>MDKH01057577.1:0-41472 GCA_005239495.1 Nicotiana undulata
GACATTTAAACAAATTAATACGACATTTATTAAATGTCGTCATATCTCCACTTTCTTGTAGTGGCTCTTTTACTTACTCTTCCATTCTGTTCGTACTGTTCTTGGCACTTGATCTCAAGCCTAATTCAGATCGGGATCGATAACTCGCAGTTACACTGATTTGATCCATTTTAATTGTTTAATTCCTCTATTCACTTAACTATTTACCAATTGGCATTGAATTAGATCACATATCCGTATAACTATATTACAAGTTTAATTGTTACTCGTATTTCGAGGTAAACATTTCTTCTTGTTTAACATTAAGCTCATTTTTTTGTCAACTGTTCCCTCTAGTCCTCAAATTGTAGTAGGATGATCCACAATGCTGACATATATAGGACTCCTAAGATAAAAAAAATTAGAAGAATTTTGGAACTTGATTTCAACCTGCCTGCACCATAACTGTAGCGCAACAAGGATCAAACTGGATTTTCAACATTGTGCGCAATATATCATTGGAGTTACTTTCCTTCTATAACATTTCATATTTTTATTCCAAACTCTGTGTGCCATCTACAATTGAGTATGAACTCCGAAAGACTATATGCAAGTTGTGCCATATACAAAGCCACCCAAATTCCCTCAGGGTTAATACTATAAGTTGGGAAGAAGCCAGAGATTGAAGAGGGAAGACGCCAATGACAGAAACCAAGACAAGAAAGCCATGGCAGCAGAGAGTTGATATCGGCTGCATAAATTCCCATCGCAGAACGGGCTACCAGAACGAATCAGGAGGTCAGAAGCACTAGCCGTTGAGCATGATGCAGCTAGTGACAGAAATGATAGGACCTGTTAGATGCGAGAACGTCAATACTTGGTTAGAAGAAGATTAATTTAAGGCAGAGTTTTCAGTGTATTATTGAACAAGGCACCTACCCAATCTCCTAATACAACTACAGAGATTATCCCAGGCTGACGAGATGGGCGCTTAATAAAAACTGAGAATGCATCCACCATCGCTAGTGTCAAGCTCCATGATATAACCAAACCCATCACTGTCACCAAAAAGCTGCAAGCAACAATAGTTGAATTAGGTAATTAACAGATAAATTGTGCCTCAGGCAAGTAGAAGACCGCGCCATACCGACCATATTGGCTAATGATTCATCAAATCAGTTGTAATCAATTTGGTGGTACCTATTACTAATGTAATCAAAGAGGTTCTAGAGACTGTGTGCAAGAAACCCCGACTACCCCTGGAAAGAACAAAAAAGGAAGAAGAAATGCAGGAATAACACGTTATGAACGAAAGAGTTGTATGATTTTGATATCATCATCAACCAATAATAATACTGAACCATGGGCTTTAAAACGACAAGCCTATAATATTTAAATGAAGAAGCAAATGAGTTCCCAGAATTTCTAGTTTCATTATCATATTTTAATTGGTGATAAATAAGGAAATGATAATCCCAAAAACACTTCCAACTGGCAGATCTTAAGACCAGAGGCGGAGCCAGGATTTCAACCTTATGGGTTCAGAATTCTAATCGTTTTAAGTTACTGGATTCTAAATTAATAATTTATATATATTCAATGAATTTTTTAAGACAAATACAGGGTTCGAACCAAAACTATTGGGTTTGGCCGAACCTGCTGGCTACACTCTAGCTCCACCCGACGAACTCCCAATAACAATATAAGTAAAAGCTGTTATCAGCTCATCTCTATATGCTCTTCTGAAGAAAGGAGAGCTAGCAAATACAAACTATTAACAGAATCCAACGAAATATTCTACGATCACTTCCACAATGACATGATTGACACCCACTAAAATTCACAAATGAAACAAAATAACAGTATATAGTCTGTAAGCTTTCTACCGTAGGTGCATTGCTATTGTTGTTCAGTACTTCCCAAAGTGTAAAATAGAAAATCAACCGTAATATTCACATATATGATATAACTAGCTTTATTCACAGATCTTTTGTGTATCTATACCTAAGTTAACTTTAAAGGCCACATAAAGCACCGCTCAATAGCCATCGGTGCTCTCACTGTCCACCCAGGATTTGTTAATGCATTAATGTATAATACTGAAGAAAGATACGCCACACAAAACGATAAACTCACAGATCATATAAGCGACAAATGGAAAAGAATACTCCAACATCAATGCGTCTCATACTAACCCGACAAATCAAGTCAATATGCGTTACGACAGAAACATAAATGATGATGACAAGGAGGAGAAGGGGCTGGATTCTCTCATTCTTCATAAACTTGAACCGTATCAAGCTCGTCTATAAATGCATAACAGTTGTCGCCGCCTAATTAAAAGTGGCTATTCTTAGTCCATACATGTATTAACACGTGTTTTACAAGGTAATGTGGATAATGTTTCCCGGAGAAAGAACAGCTGACATTCCCACAGCAAGTTCTTCTTCCTTGTCACGAACGACGTCAGATGACCTCTGGCAAATTATTATCTCAATGACCTATTCTTCTCGTTCATGCCCTCTCACTCTCGCCTTGTTCCTTTTCTTTTTTTTAAAAATAACTTTCCCGTTGTTCTCCTTCCAATTGTTCCTTCCAGCCCTCATTCACCTACTCATTATCTATTTAATAGTTTCTTCTATCTACTTAATTTAAAGGGCAACCACTCGATTTGGGGCCCTCCATCCGTCATAATAGATAAACCAAAGCAGTCTAATAGAATTTATAGGAGATATCTATGAAGCAACTAAAAGAAAACCGCGCCCCCAACCTTCCAACTGGAAAGACTAATTAAACATAAAATTAAATTTCCCGTTCTTCTCGGTTAAAGCTGCCAAATGACTACAAGATCATCTGTCTATTCTACCTTAATTCACCTGTAATTTAAACTAAGTGCCTTTCCAAAGTGGCAATTCAGCTGTCAAACTAGTTTTCTCCGCCCACAAAGGTTCAAAAATTGAAAAGATAATCCATATCAATCTTCTGTTATCCATTCAATTTCAGATACCATCATGATCTTCGAATTTTATACACATGCATATGGAACATAAAACAGTCAGAAATCTCCTAAATATTCAAGAATCAAAGATATGCATAATTAAACCGGAAAAAGAAAAGTAAAGAAAACCCAGAAAGAGAAATATTACCAGAAAGAAGTATAGCTATAGAAAGCAACATCCAAACACATGAAAAGAAGTGAAGCAACAGAGAAAAGAGACTGTCCTAATCTCAGAGCCAAACTAGCACTTGTCCCTAAAGCCCCTGGAACTTCGTCCATATCATCACCGACATGCCACAGACAACTGAAGTTGTTACAATTTTTTTGCTAAAATTATTATTATGATCACAGATGTTTGTCATATCCAATTTTAGCTTTCTCTGCAGGCCATGCCACGTTGAAGAAGCAACCGAACAGAGAGAGGCAAAGTGGAAAAGGAATTTTCGGAAAATTAATGATAAGAGATGTAGTGATGTCTGTGTAATTGAAAAAAATAATGTTACTATTATACTTTTTATCAACTTTAATTGACAAGTTGGCAGTGGACATGTGACTTTTTTGTCCGTCTTCTCTTTTGGCTCCCTTTTCACAAGAATTATTGATCTTTCTTATATTAATAATCATTTCCCCACCGCACATTTTCTTTTTCTTTTTTTACAATACAGGACATTCACTTGTTGTCACTCATAGGAAAAGCGTTGACTCTAAGTAACAACCTTAAATGTTCAATGACTAAGCCCAGTATATTCAATGGCATCTGCTTGTGACCAAGTGTAAAGAATGGTGCAAGTAAAAAAGTTTATCCAAACCATACTAACACCTACATTTGAAATTGGATTAAAAAAACATTTACACGTCTTATTATAAGATCGTTGGGGTAACGAAAGCTAATTAATAGAATGGAATTGAATATAGTGTTTCTTTATACACCTAATCTATCTAGTTTGATATTAAGACATAGTGAAATTGATTGATTGTCCTAATTTGGTCACTAAGTTATGATATTTAGGGTGTGTTTGACACTAAGGAAAATGTTTTCTATGAAAAATATTTTCATGAAATATGAGTGATTTTATGACTTATTTTTCTTTGTTTGTTTGGTGAGTGAAAAAAAAATTGTAAAATATTTTCTACTGTTTAATCAGAGAGTATAAAATATTTTTAAGAAAATAATTTTTTATGATACTCTTCTCAACCCACCTTCCCCATAATCTTCATGTTTCTTGTACTCCTTCCCCCCTCGTCCCTTCCCCTCCCCTCCTCCCCTCAGGGACTCTACTTTAGAATTTAATTATTTTTTCAAAAGTCACACAAAATCAAAGGAATTAATGTGCTACTTTACTTTTTACATGAGAACAACGTTGAAATTTGAGTTCAATAACTAAAAAGAAAATATTTTTTATGTTGAAAAAGAAAGTATCCTTTCTACAATATGAAAAAAAAATACTTTTTCTAGATCATGAAAAGAAAATACTCAGTTTATTCAAATAAAAGATTTTTCTTCTTCTAAATCATTAAAAGAAATACTCATTTTATTAAAATGAAAGAAAATAATTTTTCTACATCAGGAAAAAAAAATACTTAGTTTGTTAAAATGAAAGAAAATGTTTTTCTACATTATGGAAAGAAAGTAATCGTTTTGTTGAAATGAAGAAAATAGTTTTCTATATCATGAAAAGAAAGCACTCATTTTGTTGGGTAATTTTTTTTTTATTTCACTAAAGGAAAATGCTTAAGTTGTTGGAATAAAAGAAAATATTTTTTCTACGTCATGAAAAGAAATTATACGTTTTGTTGAAATGAAAGAAAATACTTTTTCTACATCATGAAAAGAAAGTTCTCGTTTTGTTGAATGAAAGAAAATACATTTTCTACATCATGAAAAAAGTACTCATTTATTAAAATGAAAGAAAATAATGTTTCTACATCACGAAAAAAAAATACTTAGTTTGTTGAAATGAACAAAAGAATTCTACATCATGAAAAGAAAATACTTATTTTGTTAAAATTAAAGAAAATATTTTTCTACATCATGAAAAAAAGTACTCGTTTTGTTGGGGAAAAAAAGAAAGGAAAATACTTAGCATGTTGAAACGAAAGAAAATATTTTTTCTACATCATTAAGAAAAGTACTCGTTTAATTGAAATAAAAAAAATACTTTTTCTACGTAATGAAAAGAATATACTCATTTTATTAAAATAATAAAAAAAAGTACTCTATTTACAATATGAAAATAAAGTACTCTTAATAATATTTATATTTAAGGTGGGTGATGGGCAAGGTTGGGGTGAGTGGGTGTATTTGGGGGTAGAGGTTGGAGTGGTTGGGGGTGGGATGGATGGGGAGGGTTGACGGTTGGCGGGAATGGGGAAAAGGGTGGAGAAAGTTAAAAAGAATTTAGAAAAATATGTTCCCTTCTTTTGATAGTAAAAATATTTTTCTTCAATTGGAGAAAAATGAATTCATGAGAAAATTATTTCCAAAAAATTTAAGCCAACAAACGTAGAAAAATTAAAAACTAATTTTCAGAAAGTATTTTTGTTCGTACAAACACATCCTTACTTTTTAAAATTTCTCATTTCATTTAGTTACGAAATCAAACACAAATTCACATGACACAAGGGACGCGTGTGATCGTTGTATAAGGGAAAATTTATTTATATTAAATGCTCGAATAATAGCGTGACGCGTGGAACCGGAGGCAGACGAAAAATAAATCAAGTGAAAATCAAGATCGAGGACAACATTTTTAGTTGGTAACGGGTAGATCCCGAAGGGGACGCGGTCAACAGAAGCAAACAAATATTTGGCACCAGATGGAATTTAATAAAAAATATTCCTCAGTATTAATATGTAGTCGTTGCAGAGGATTTGGCATTCATGGTTTGTTGTTACATATTCATCAATGGCTCCCTTATTGTCATTTAAAAGGGGCTTGATCTTAGGATCTTGTTCCCTTGGTATAACTATAAATAGTAGATTCAACAACCATTGTGGACATGAAAATATCTGAAAAAACTTATGCTACATTTTATTCTCAAGTCAAAATAATACAACTTTATCTTTTGTAGAGTACTGTTTTTATGACTCTCTACGGAAGTCTTGCTCCTGGAACCATGATTTCCATTTTCATCGATTCAACGCTAAGTCTTGTTTTTCATTTAATTTATTTATCATTTGGGATCAAATCAGTTCGCTTGTCTAAAACCTCGCAACAAATCTAATTGTACCGTTTTATGGGTAAATAGTTTGGCGCCCACCGTGGGGCTTAGACGGCTGCGTAATTGAGTTGATCATTGCATCTATTACTAACTTGTTAAATTCTCTGTTTTATAGCAAAAATCAGGGGAAAAATGGCAACTAATGATGTCGACATCACACACAACGTTGAAGCACAAGAAAATCTGCCTCAGCATGAGGATTCAACCAGTGACACCCGCAACGACCCGCAACGAAGGGGACGTAGCTCCGGTCCGTGGAGGGAAATATCCCTGACATGTGCGAGAGAAAACTCCAGATGATGTTGAGGATGAACACGTTGCGAAAACAGTAAGGATCTTGAGAGAGCAGCAAAGGGCCATCATGGGCCAGCTCTCAAGGCAAGACCAGGTCATGACAAAACTGAAGCATGTATTGTCAAACGCTTCCAACAACGCGAATGAAAGAGGCCTTGTTCCTCCATGTGCTCCCGCAAATCAAACAACTCAAAGAGTTGATAACAACACCCCGGGGGTAAGGTCGGCATCAACGGAATCGGGGGGATCGGCAGCGGATCTGGTAACGACAACGGCAATGATCCCTTCAAAACCGAACCCATGAGATTTATGAGGGAAAAGAACAAGCAGATGGATCAAAATGTGAAAGAGTTCCACGCTAGAACAGACCAAATTCTGGGGGCATCACCAGTGTTTAAGGGCCCGGACTCAAAGAAGTACACTCAATTGTCGTTCAAATTGAGCGCAACACCAGAATTGATTCTGAAACAGTTCAAAATTCTAGACATAACGAAGTATGATGGGACTTCAGACATCAAGAGCACATCACAACTTATACAACAGCGGTGAAAGGAAACGACTTGGCCCAACTATGAGATTGAGTCTGTCTTGCTGAAGAAATTCGGAGAAAACCTTACGAAAAGGGACTTGACATGGTATTCCATCCTACATGTATACTCAATAGATTCCTTTGTGATGCTCGCAAATTCTTTCAACAAGGCCTATGTCGGCCGGGGCCAGGAAGGTCCATGCCCAGAAGGCGTACATATTCAGAATTTCACAAGGAGAGTCTGTATTGCTCACGTTCTAGCAAGAAAAGATATTGTTACATGTCATGCCTGATGAATGTGCAGCTGAGGCATTTACTAAGGGTTTCAACCTGAGGAGCTTTGACGCCTCCCAAAATCTAAAAGAGAGACTGCTCGAGTTCCAAGCAACCATATGGGCGGATGTCCATAACCATTATGAATCAAAGATAAGGATAGAAGATGATCGGTTCGAGTTCCCAACATCAACTAAGGGTCAGGATCGAGAAAAGAACAGGGATAAATCTAAAGATAATTTTGATGCAGATCAGTGATCTTCTAAGGGCCGATTCTTGCCCTACGAGAACAAAGGGTTCCGGTCAGCGAATAGGTTTTCCCTCGAAAAAGAACTGACCGTGGCCGAAACAATAATTCATTGCAAGACAAAGAGGTATCGAGTTCTCAGAATTCCACTTATCACAGACTATTAGAGTATAATTTCAACGTTATCATAGTGGAGCTAGTATCGGTAATGAGAAACATCAAGGAAGCACGATTCCCGAGGCCGGCCAGATCTAATCATAACGAGAGGGATCCTAATTTATGGTGCAAAAATCATGGGACTTATGGCCACCAAACTGAGTATTGCCGACATCTGCGCGACGAGGTGGTAAGTGTTGAAGAATGGCCATCTCAGGGAATTCATAAGCAATTGGGCCAAGAACAATTACGACCGCAGCTAAGACAACGTAGAACTCTCGAAAATATGGGCAGACCCCATCGACTAACTATCAACATGATTTTCTAGGGGAAGGAGTTCAACAGTGTAACTTTCTCGGTAGCCAAGAAGACAAAGGTATCAATGACTCATAGCAAGAGACTCCGGGAAGTCGCCGAAGGCAACATTACCTTCACGGAAGAAGACGCCGATGGACTTCTTCTACCGCACAACGATGCCCTGGTAATTTCTTTTAATGTTCTAGATTTCAAAATTAAACGTGTTTTGGTTGACCTAGGAAGTTCAGCCAACATCATTCAATAGATGGTGCTGGAAGGAGCCAAACTAACTGGAAGCATCATTCCGGCATCAAAGCTCTTCGCCGAGTTGAACTTAGTGAGTGTGACAACCCGGAGGGAGGGGGGGAGGGGGAGGGGGGGAGATATTGCTGCCCACGAATGTCGAAGGGGTCACGAAGACCACTTTATTTGATGTGGTGGACGACGACATGAGATACAACATAATTCTCGGCATACCATGGTTACATGAGATAAAGTTCATACCATCAACATATCGCCAACTGCTGAAATTACTGACTCCAGAGGTAATCAAACAAATAAGAGGTGATAAACCGGCAGCAAGGTAAATAAACGCGGTATAAATTTCCATCAGAAAAGGGAAGGAACTCAACACATAATAATTACAGGAACCGAAGCCTACTCCCGAACCAAGCAAAGATGACAAAGGGAGAAGTCATCGGAATCCCACTAGGTACCAAGATACTTTCAGGTACCGGAAGAAACAGACACGACCAAGTCAACGACATAATAACTCGAACAAGTGGATTTGTTCAAAAAAAATCATGGAGAGAAAATTTCACTTTGGGACAGGAACCAACCCCGAGCTCAGGTCAAGATTTATTGATTTCCTTAAAACTAACATTGATTGTTTTGCGTGGTCGCACGCGGATATGATGGGTATAACTATAGAGTGGCCGTGCACAAGTTAAGCCTAGACCCAAGCGCCCCACCGATAAGGCAGAAGAAGCGCAGAATAGCCCAGGTCAGAAATAGATTTGTATCCCGACAGGATAGCTAATGTAGTTGTGTACCGAAAAAGAAAAACAAGTTTTGAATATGCGTAGATTATAAGGACTTGAATAAACCGTACCCGAAAGACTCTTTCCCACTGCCGAACATCGATCAAATTATTGACGCCACGGCCGGGCACGAATATGAGTTTCCTCGATGTCTATTCCGGGTACAATCAAATTTAGATGAACCCAGAGGATCAGGAAAAAACATCGTTCATAATGAACTTTGGCACATATTATTATAATGTGATGCCCTTCGGGCTTAAGAACCCCGGAGCCACTTATCAAAGGCTTGTGAACAAGATGTTCGAAAAACAAATAGGTAAAACAAAGGAAGTATACATAGATGATATGTTGGTCAAGTCTTTGAATGCAGGTGACCATTTAAAATACCTCCAGGAAACATTCAATATCCTAAGGAAGAATAACATGAAACTGAACCCCGAAAAATGCACGTTCGGAGCTAGCTTCGGTAAAATCTTGGATTTCCTGGTGTCACAAAGAGGGATCGAGGTAAATCTTGATAAGATCAAAGTCATCGAGGACATCCCAAATCAGTTGTCAAATATGGAGTAAGTCCAAATGCTAACCGGGAGATTGGCCGCTCTAAGCATGTTCGTTTCACGATCTTCGAAAAAATTTCATCACTTCTTCTCATGTTTGAAGAAGAAAAACAATTTCGAATGGACTCAGGATTGCCAACAGGACTTAAAAGACAAATGTTACCTATAAAGCCCTCCGCTACAATCAAAACCAGAGGAAGGTGAACAATTGTTGATATACTTAGCGGTCTCATAGGTAGCGGTAAGTGTCGTTCTAGTCCGGGAAGACGAAGGTACGCAATCTCATGTCTATTATGTTAGCAAAATTTTGTCAGGAGAGGAAATTCGTTATCCGCACCTCAAAAGATTGGCCTTAGCTCTCGTAATCGCCTATTGAAAGCTTAGGACTTATTTTCAATGCCACCTGATAACTATGGTGACAACTTTTCCGTTGTGAATGTCATTCGTAAACCTTCGTTGTCAGGTCGGTTGGAAAAATGGGCAGTTGAAATTAGTGAGTTTGATATTAATATAAGCCTAGAACTGCGATCAAGTCACATGTTTTGGCCAACTTTGTGGCTGATTACAGACCCGGCTTGCCGCCATTAGCTGCAAAAGAAGTGATGATGGTGTCGGAAACAACATCAGGAGTTTGGACCATGTTCACGGACGAAGCTTCTAATGTGAAAGGGTACGGTCTTGGGGTGGTCCTAATCACTCCCTCGGGAGATACCGTGAGGCAGGCCATAAAAATTATTCCTCCAACTAACAATGAAGTCGAGTATGGGGCATTGATTGCAGGACTCAAATCGGTCCGACAACTTAGCTCTGAGGTCATACAAATCAAATATGATTCAGAACTGGTGGTAAACCAAGTATATGGGATTTTTCACACAAAGGAGGAACACATGTAACGATATGTGATTAAACTTCAAACTTTGCTCACGCGGTTCATAGAGTGGTTGATCACAAGAAAACGCAGAAGCAGATGCATTGGCTAATTTTAGGTCGTCTACGGAGATGTGAACGGTTATTGTGAAGTGAATTCAACCAACCTAATTTGGGACTAGAGGAATGAGTTCATCGATTACCTTCAGAATGGCAAGTTTCCCGAAGACCTGAAGGCATCTCGTGCACTCCGCACCAAAGCAGTTTGTTATAGCCTATAAGGGCAGTTATATAGAAGGTCATTCCAAGGCTCATTGGCCCGATATTTAGGAGCCTCGGAGGCAGACTACATCAAGAGAGAGGTTCATGAAGGAATTTGCGGGAATTATTCCGGTGCAGATTTGTTAGTGCTAAAATTAGTTAGGGTAGGTTACTTCTGGCCCCGGATGGAGCAAGACGCGAAGGCATTCATTCAGAAATGCAACAAGTGTCAACGCCATGCGCAGTTGGTGCACCAACCAGCAGAACTCTTGCATTTGGTACCCCCGTGATCATTCATGAAATAGGGGATGTATATAGTTGGGTCGCTACCACCTGGTCCCGGAAAGATAAGATTTTTTTTATTTTAACTAATTAATTCACTAAATGGACTACGAAGTGATCAATTACCTGTGGGAAAGCATAATCTTCCAGTTCGGAATACCGAAGAAGATTGCCTGCGATAATGAACCACAATTCGTAGGTTCCAAAGTCACAAAATTTCTTGAAGACCTGAAAATTATAAGAATTACATCTTTTCCATACCATCCGAGCGCAAATGGGCAAGCGAAATCAGCTGATGAGGTGTTTATTCAAAACCTCTAAAGGAGGTTGGAAGCAGCCAAGGGCAAGTGGACCAAAGAGTTACCTGGCGTGCTATGGGAATACCAGACATTAGAAAAATATCGAGCATGGGGTAGACACATTTCTCTCTCGTATATGGTGTGGAAGCTCTGATCTCGGTGGAAGTAGGATAACCGGCCTTACGGTACTTTCAGGCGGACGATGAAGCAAATAATGAGGCATTGCTGGTCAAACTAGAGCTGCTTGACGAACGCAGGTACTTGGCGCATATAAGAATGGTGGCTTAGAAATAAAGGATGGTAAGATACTATAACTGGAGGGCCAATCTCTGCTATTTTAAAGTGGGAGACTTGGTTTTGAGGAATGTAACTCAAAACACGCGGGAGCTCGATGTAGAGACTTGGTTTCAGCTGTCACATATAAGGGGTCATACGGACTAGAGAACCAAGATGGAGTCAAATTACCGAGCAACTAGAACGTGACTCATCTCATAGGTATTATTGACGATGGATCCTGCTTATACTGAAAGTATGTGCTGCACTCTTTTTCCATTCGGCCAGTTTTTATCCCAATTGGATTTTCTATAAAGGTTTTTAACGAGACAACAGTGGAAAGCATACTACGAAGGAAACATCATCAGCAAAGTTAAGACCTTTAAATGACAAGGCACTGAAAAAATAAGCCACTATGGGATGGTTAAATAATCTTTGGCTCTATGGCAAAGTTCCTAAAGGGAAACGAAGCTTGCCATCGGACCAAAGACCATTCAAGCATTCACAAGTGTTTTTCCTTAGAGGAGCATGACTTCCAATGTTCCAATTCGCATACTTCGCATTCGAACATTACGGGGAACAGTACGAGAATGCGGCAACATGATTGCCATTAAAGTTGGGACTGCAAAACCCGGGAGCAATAATGTCTCATAGGGATCGGAGACTGCGCAGCTAGCTCCGTAGAAACAAATTGTACGAGTTAGCCACATGTATTGGAAATTTCTTTTTTTAGTAAACGAATGCTGATTTACTTTGAAGATAGAAGGAATAAAATTTAAATTTTTTAATTTTTATCTTGTTTCTTGTCCAAATGATGAACGAATTTTATCATTTGAAAGTTAGCTAAAACTTCAAATGTTAGTGCCAGAATGAACAAGAGACATCCTCTTCAAGAGCACCGTAAACATAAGAGGGCTCTCTCTTATGAAACTCTCATAGTAAAGGGTTGGTTCGGGAAGAGTTTATGTCCGGAACCCAAAAGCTATCGGAAGAAAACACACTCGAAACCTTACTTAATTCAAGGCAAAATGAATGAACTTTGCGCAATGCTTAAACAAAAGGTCCTTTTTATTTATCTGACATGCCAAGCGACATACGTACAAAAATACAAAAGGAAAACAACAAAAGAAAAGAAAGCAAAAAGGCTAAACTTTGTCCCCACCGGAGCTCGGAGGAACATAGGCATCTATGCCCTCGGGAGAAATAGGCGGATCTGCCGCCGGCACACAATCTTGACCTTCATCGTTATTCTCTTCAAGTTCCTCCTCGGTTCTTGAAAACTCGGAACAGGCAAGAAGATTCGGTTGCATCAGGCTGAGCCGGGAGACATTCTCGAGTAGTTAACTTCAGTGTTCGGGCCTTGGTGATCTCTTCGTCGATATCAATAACTCTCGCTTGGGATTATTTCAAGTTTTACTACTCATATGGAACATGGTGTATGTTTTTTTCAATAATGAGGGAATCCCTTTGGTGCTGAAGCTTTGCTTTAAGCCTATCCATCCCGCTCGGATCTCATGGCACTGAGGCTAAGATCGAGATCACAGATTGTAATTATGTGAACCTTGTTTTGTTCCATGATCTTTTTATACCTATCTTCCATCAGGGCCCGCTGTCCTCGGCAACGACATCCTTTTCAGCTTTGGAGTTCAAAGCTACCTCCAAATTATTTGTTCAATGGAGGCAAACTCGCGCTCGGCAGCAGCTAGAGTAGCATCTTGAGATTCAGCCAACCTAGCCTTTGCATCCCAAAGTTGTGCATGTAGATGAGTGGCTTCTTGAGTGTGAGTAGGGGTGGCAAACGAGCGGGTCGAGTCGAATACGGTTCGGGTCAAAAACGGGTAAAATATCCGTCCCGAATCATATTTAATACGGATAAAAAATGGGTTAACCGACGGATAAAAAGGTTAACCGTATTATCCGTTCATGGATTCAAATTAGACTCAACCTCTAATGTGAATTTGCTGCCATATGCAAACATTTGTTCCTTTAATGCACCATCCAGTGCTTAGGCACGCTAATTTAGAAGAATTATATCATAGAATAGGGACTCCACTGGAACAAAAAGGATCGAAGATTTCACCAAGAAAAGTTATAAAGCTGCATTTGCAAAAAATTAAAATTCTTCACAACAGTTTGTTCTGGTTCACATATTTATAACTAGAGCAAAACCAGTGAATCAAACTCTTTCTTTTGGCACAAAAAGTAGCAGCAAATGAGCAACATACATTGAAATACACTAGCAAAATACGTTAAAATGTACCAACAGAATATATTTTAACCACCGGCAAAATACTTATAAAGTGTTTACAAAGAAAAATGCACAAAAGTAGACCCTTAGAACATTGTAATAGTGTATCCAGTTGACATCAATAATTTGAAAGACAATACAAATGTTGTGGTAGCCGATGCAACTTGTGGCAGAAAGCGGAACTTTGACCAAGAACATCATGCTTGACCATGTATATGAGTGTTCATCCAACATCATATGCAGTTTTGCAAAATAATGCTTTGCTTCTCGTCGGCAAAAATAGAGGAACCCTTAAATGGTGATACGGAGAATCCGTGAAGCTGACCACAAGTAGTACCTAAGAAATTTGAAGGATAACTTTAATATCAGATATTGCCATCAAACAAGAACCAGCAACAAGCGTCATCCTTAATATCATGTTTTCCCTAATATGATTCACGCTATTAAGGAGATTTGTTTGGGAAACTTGGAACCTCAAATAGCAAATTCTGAACATGAAAAAGATATTAGAGAAAACAGGTGAATATCGCTGCCATGATAATTTAATTTCACTTGAGACGTTAACAATCAAAACTTTAAACATCCAGTAGTCAATGAAGCAACCTGCAAATTGCTGGCAACGTTAGGTGTGTTCAAAATATTCTCCTATAGCATGAATATAAAATAAGAGAAATACTCCAACTAGCATTACTAAACTAGTAAAAACTAGGATATTATTCCTTAAGCTTGTAATTTTGCAATAACCATTTACATAACGCGATGCGGGAGCATAAACTAGTTCAAAGTTTGATCTATATAAATTGATCACCAAAGTCCATCATAAATTACACCAATTTTTTCATAAATTTTGCTAAAGAAACTTTATACTGAGTGAAAATGGAAGAGAGTGTTATATCTTGTTTGGTACATCAGCTCTCTACCTTGGTCAATGGTGGACAAAAAATTCTTGAAGGAATTCAACAAGAAATGATTCATATCAGGGATAAATTTGAAAATATGAGGACTTTCTCGAGAGTAGTTGATGCTAAAGAAGTAGCAAATGCTGAATTACAAGTATGGATCAAACAAGTACAAGAACTTGCACATGATGTCCAAGCCATTCGTGAAAAACATGTTATGTACAATAATTTTCAAGTAAAGGTATCATGGCCATGGAAAAGACCCCATCATTCATTAATGTCTGAGAAGTTCTTCAGAAATATGGTGTCACACTAAGTGCTGAGAATAGAAACATCACTACATTGTCTAATAACTATGAAGAAGTAGTTCTGATTGATGAAGTAGATCTTGTAGGCATTGAAAAACACAAACCAATTATTCTTGGTTGGTTACTTTCTGATGATCAAGAATGGAATTTGCATTGTGTTGTTGGCACTAGACGTATAGGGAAAGCCACCCTAATCAAGAAAGTATATCATGATGCAGTGATTTTAATTTTTATTCATGGCAAACTGAGAAAACCCAAAAGAGAGTTGAGTGAAAACACAAAACTCACTAGAAAGAATCACTTCAAAGCTCAGGTTCCCAGAAGGAGAAACAACTTAAAATATCAAGCCTGATAAGGTTTTCTCTCTAAGTGTCGCAGGATAAGGTTGAAGATCAACAACAATCTCATTTTCTTCATCAGAGTTGGATCCATCATCAAGATCTTAAACAATTTAAGAAAAAAAAAAGATATTACAGCTTATTAGTTTTTAAAAAAATAAAATAAATCAATCTAGAGAAGATTAATTTACCTTCTCTAGTGCAACTAATGTGGCTATTCATCAAAGGACTTATGGAATGCATGGGATATATCTTCAGTTAATTAGGCTAGTTTTTATTATAGTACTTGACATTTTACCTAATGCTTATAGCATACCATTGTGTGATATCAATTTTGGGCATGACAAGCCCAATTTTGATAATAGATTTTATGTAATTTCATATCATACAGTCCTACTATATGAAGGACAACACGACACTTTGGTTGTTTTTCTTTTATATATAAATAAAAACTAGCCCTAGGCACTTGTCTAGTGGATTTGCTTTAAAATTTTTTTACCTTCTCTTCCATAAACCCAACCCCTAGTACATAGCTTTAACTCAGTATTGGCGGGAAGAATAGAACTTCGAAACCTTCCAATGACATGACCACCAATGCTAAACGCAAATTCAAAAACTATTGTGGTGAGAGGAACACTCAGGACATCTCGTGCCATTAATGAGAGTTCTAGATATCTATGTTTGTTATCCTTCCAAAAGCCAAGTACATCTAGATTCGGATTTGTTTTACGGTCAAGAGTGACTTCCTCCAAATATAAGTCTAGTTGTGGTTTACTTGTACTTGACTCCAATTGACTCTCAAATTCATCAAACTCATCAAATGCATCCCTCATTTCATTGCTACCACGACTACAAGCATGATCCCTTGATAATGAGGTTGTAGTCGAAGGTATTAAGTACTCTTTGAACAACAATTGTAACTTATGTTCAATAACCTTCACTTTTTCATTAGCAATCTCCTCGGGATGAAGCTTTGAAAATCAAAACTTAACAAACTTCAATTTATATCGAGGGTCCAGGACAATAGCTATAGATAAAATGACACTATACGACTCCCAATATTTCTTAAACTTTACCAACATCAAAGTGCCCATCTACTCATTACTGAGTCTCCACTATTTTTTTGTTCTTCCAACAACATTTCAATTCTCCATACATTAGGAAGATACAAATTAGCCGTGGGATACTTACATCCAGAAAACAAAGTCATAATGTCATAAAATGGTTTAAGAAACTTAGCTATAATCTCGACCCTTTTCCATTCATCTTCAGAAAGTCTGTGTCTAAAATCAATGTCATGCAAGTTATAGTGAATATAAGCTTCCCGATATTGAAGAGCACTTTCAAGCATTTGATAAGTGGAATTCCACCGGATAGGCATATCTTGGCGTAGCTTCTTAGAACATGGTAGATCAAGATTACTCAGACACTCCACAAATTTCATTATTCTTGTTTCTGAATTCTTGATGTACCTAACACTTTCTCTAGTTTTTGTAATAGCCCGTCTTAACAATTAAGTTCAAAATGTGATTTCACAACGGACATGAAGATACTTTCTCTCGCAAACGAGTTAACACATCAAAGACAAATGATTCTTCAAATTATCAACTACGCCATTATTACAAGTAGCATTATCCAAAGTAAGGGTAAAGATTTTCTTTTCGATTCCCCATTTTTTAAGAAAGCTAATCAATAAGTGACCTAAAAACGCACCCGAATGTGGAGGAGGAACATGACAAAAATCAATACCCTCTTCTGAAGAACCTAATTTAAATCCACATAATGGGCCGTAACGCACGTATAACTATTAGATGTTACTAAAGTCCACATGTCTGATGTTAAACATACTCTACTATGAATAACTGCAAGCTCACTTTTCAAAAATTCTTTTTCGCCTGCATACATATTCAAGATATTTGACTTGGCCGTGTTTCTTGATATGTGCTTCACAACGGGATTTAAGTATAAATGAAGCTCCATGATGCCTTTATGTTCTACAAAACTGAAAGCATAGTTATGCCTCACTATGGCCAATGACATTTTCTCTCGATAAATGTTTTGAGCTATCAATGCACTTTGACCCTCTTTTGCATTATCCAATGGATGTTTATCACCAAATGACGCTTCAAATTCGATGTTCCAAATTTAGAATCTCATATATAGTCTTTTTCACAAAGCGTACATTTGACTTTAAAATTTCTATAACAAGAAATACTAGGCTCTACTACCTTAACAAAAGAATCCCAAACAGTAGACTTTTGTCTTTTTGCTCGTTTTAGCATAGTTGAAGAGCTTTGTTCACAAGAATCATCAATACCTTCCATTGACATCTCTACCTAAAGATGAACTAAAAATAATTCAATTGCCTAATAATGAAAATAAACAGATGAATAGAATTCAATCACATAGTGACGAAAAAGAATAGAGAATAGAACTCTGAAGAAATTCTTCCACCCGTATTTGGGGGCAAACTCCTTCCACCGATGGGTATCTGGCATAGTGATGTCCAAAATCTTCTGAACCTATCGGACCAGGCCTTCAACCCTAGGTGGTGTCCATCAAGTAGCTGAAATAACGAAAGAAAAAGTGTTAGCAACGACAGGGAACAACCTTTTTCCGAAGAGAGAGAGGTAGACTTTGAACTTCCGTAAAAAATTCCAGGATTCGGAAAAAGATGAACTTGTGGCCGAGATGATACCCTGGTAGCAATAACGACAAATCACTCAATCCATCCACGGTCATTGTCATCATCTATCCTGGTAAGCAAAGCATGGTGGCCATGCTTTCTGAAATTTATTACTCCCCCACGAAAATTTTTGGGGAAGTAGAGATTCATCATATGTGACAGCGTTAGGGTCTCCCTCATTTCCAAGCACAATCGTTGTAGACTAGCCATTGCTCGCCACATATAGGGGCATACTTGAGCTAAGCAGACTTGATACTGGTGGCAGAATTCCAAGATCACCGTGTCAAGTCCCCCGCTCAACGAGAATGGACCCAAAGTGAAGGGGTGCGTACAAACGTACGTAAAACCCTTCTTAATGAAGGTTACTTGCTCTACCAGGTTGGGAGCAATGATATTCGGGGTGTGCCAATCACAATCCTCTTTCACAACAGGAATACTGAAAGGGCGATAGAAGAAGGATATTTACCAACATCCCAAGTTCGAGGGTCAGGAGTGGGGAACTTCTCTCTGAAGTTGTTGGTAGTGTTCAGATGTTTAGGTATGTTGGTGCTCACCGTGGGAGGATCAGCACTAGCATGCACTTACTTATCCTTGCTCCTCTTCGGGCCTCCACCGAAGATAAAATCGGAGTTCTTGGAAATTTTAGTAGGGGAAGACATAATAATAAGGAGATGATAGAGCTTTTTGAAGAAGATTAAAGAGAGATGAAAGCAGAAGAAAATTAAGTGCATAGAGGTTAAGAAAGCTTTTGAAGTTGTTAGAAGTAAAACAAGAAGTATTAAATGTGAGGAGACGTGCGACTTGTCAAGCGTCAGAAACTATTCAGAAGGGTGAAAAATTTCCTCCAAGAAAGAAAACTTCACCAACTTCCCGGATGACACAAAGATGTTCCATCGGAAAGCATGGGGACTATATGTATAGGATAATTGGTTTATATTAAATGCTCGAATGATGGTGTGACGCGTGGAATCAGAGGCAGCCGAAAGATAAATCAAGTGGAAACCAAGACCGAGGAACAACTTCGGTTGGTACCGGGTAGATCCCGAAGGGAACGCGATCGACGGAAGTAAAACAATATTTGTCACCAGATTGAATTTAACGAAGAATATTCCGCAGTATTAAATATGCAGCCGTTGTAGAGAATTTTGGCATTCATGACCAGGGGCGGAAGGGTGTTCACCCGAACCCCCTTCGCCGAAAAATTATATTGTATATGTAAAGCAAAATCTGTTTTTTACCTCTATATATTATGTTTTGAATCCCTTTGACATAGCCCAAAAGCATAGCTTAGTGGTCAAGGGGGTTCAAAACCTTTGTAAGGTCATTGGTTCTATTCCCACTAGCAACAACTTTTTTAACTTTTTTCTTTTTTTTTTGACTCCCCTTGGCGGTAATTCTGTCTCCGCCATTGTTCATGGCTTGCCGTTACATATTCATCAATGACCCCATTTGTTGTCATTTAAGAGGGGCTTGATCCTAGGATCTTGTTCCCTCGATATAGTTATAAATAGTGGCTTCAACAACCATTGTGGGACACGAAAATCTCTGGAAAAGCTCATGCTACATTTTATTCTCAAGTCAAATAATACAACTTTATTTTTTGTCTAGTACTGTTCTTATCACTGTCTTCGGAAGCCTTGCTCCCGGAACTAGGCTTGCCATTTTGTTTGATTTCGATGCTGACTCTTGTTTTTCATTTAATTTGTTTATCATTTTGGGATCATCAATTCGCTTGTCTAAAAATCACGCAACAAATTCAACTGTAACGTTTTACGGGTAAACAATCACCATAAGGGTAAAACCGTAAAATATAAGAAAATTAGGGCAACATATCCAATTAGGGGTCATTTGGTTGGGAAACAAGTTATTCCAGGATAATTATCTTGGTATTAGTTATCCCGTGATTGTTATCCCACGCTCCCATAGGTATGGGACAAAAATAAAACTACAGTCCCAGGATAACTAATCTCAGGATTAGTTATATCGCGATTTTATCCCAACGAAACGTGGGATGAACCCATCTCAAATTTAATCCCGGAATTATTTAACTTTTATCCTACGTACCAAACGAGCTCTTAGGGTGAAGAAATACAAAACAATATTCAAATTCATAACCGGGTACCACTGCATCATTGTCACTTGCTGTAATTTCAGGTTGAGCTCATCAGATGATCAAACACAATCAACTCATCAAGCTAATGAGATCATAAGCTTGTCAGCTCATCTCCGTGTCTCTTACCAAGTACAAAAAGTATAGTTTTATGACCTCATTCAATATATCACAGTACTTTGCACTCTTTCTAAGTAAATATGAGCATTAAAACCATTTTGCAACTCACTATAAGAATGGATTATTACTTAAGCTTTATAATATACAGCAAGATAGTTGTCTCATTACTTGTCCAATTTGGTCACAGAAAGTTCCAACCTCAGTAACTTAGGACAAAATTAAAAACAAAGAAATGAACCCCAAGGTCTTAAAAATCTTTCTATGAGTCAAGCTGAGCATACCAGATACCCTGGATTTTTACATCCTTAGGTACCTTTGCCCCCAAATCAGTATCAGATGGCTGAATGCTCTCAAACACTCCAATCACCTCACCAGTCTCTGGCTTGCTCCGTGTAACACTGAGTGTGATCTTTCCTGTTGAAGACGCAGTGTTCTTTACGTTCTCCTTCTCGAGCTCCTCTTCGTCTCCTCTCCCACCAGCTGGCAATGCAACAGCATTGTCGTAACCAGTAGATCCACCCCTTCCCTTTGGGTCAAGGAATGATGATCCTCTGTATGACGGCACAAGGAACTCGCCACTAAAGCTGTCGGGCTTTCCAGATGCCACGAGCTGTTTGATTGTGAAGAGGAAGGGAACGCGCTCACCACCAGGAAGCTGGACAGTAACAGCAGCGTAATCAATTCCGTCTTTCTCCTCAAACTTAACGGTGCCATCAGGGGATACTTCAAAGGGTCCCTCAATCTCATCAAGAGTGTAGGTTAAGCGCGTCATGAGCTTGGTATTTTGGAATTCTGGAGGTGCATTCTTGCTTACGCCCTCTGCCTTGACGGTGAATGAAGTCGGCTCTAAGCAGAATTTCTTGGCATTGTATTTGCCTGGCTTGAAGGCAAAGCTCTCAACACCTCCATCTATTGTTGGGCATTGGTTGGCAGTTCCAGTTCCTTTTACTTCCATGTATGTCTTGCTCTGGATTTCGTCATACGTTAGACGCTTTGGAACTCCTTCAGCATTTGCTCCCTATACGATCAAAACAGTTAATCTTCTTTCCATAAACAAGAAGTCAAAAAGAAAAATAGATGAAAAGCATAAAACAGTTAATCATTACAAGAACATCAGAAGCTCGTTGAGAAAATATTGAACTTCCTGAATAACAAATTCTTATTAGTTATAGACTTCTGGTAGAGAGATCCTACAACACTAACATGTTTTAAATCAAAGGGAATCTCAATCCTTGACATATACCTGAAATTGTCCTATATAGGATTCACAACACTTAACTATGCAGATTTGCAATAGATGGGAAATACGAATATGAAGCAAGGCGGAACTTGTTGAGACGTAATTAAGTAAATAAAATTGTGACTCGAGAGAATTCAAACTTTTTTTTTTATGTTGCCATCGCATAAAAGCGTAAACCTTGAGGCTCAATAGCTAAATACATGGCAATTGAATCATGTGATCAAACAATTCTCCTATCTAACTGATCCATTGTGTATCACGTCGTCCTATCCATAGAGGAAGAAGGTGCATGCTCAAGTCTAAAATATTTCCAACTATAGTCTTTAGACAAGGTCCTGAGTTAAGATCTCATCAGGTTACTCGTTAGAATTTTCACGTGTTTGGGCATTCGAAAAAATCAAGTCCACATACGTATTAAGACATAATTAAATATAAAGTATGCTCTGGCTAACACTTTAAGCTTTTTAACAAGATGAACTTACTGAGACAACAAGGGCAGAAGTGGCAAGAGCAAATCCAGCAATCTTAGCAGCATCAGTACACTTCTGAGCCAAATCTTTAAGATCAGATTGCAAAGAGCAAGTTAGCCTAGCAGCAGCTGGTTCAACACCAAAAGCCTTGCTTACATTTTGAGATGACCTCAACTGCAAGTTGTTTCTGGCTGAGACAACACCAACCTTGGTTCGCTGCATAAGAGTAGCAGCTGCTTGTAAAGAGGCTGCCATTTTTTTTCTTCTTTTCTGATCAGTCTTTGGGCTCTTCTTTGTTTCTGTTTATTAGAAAGTAAGAAGAGTGGCAGTTGGATGGTGAGATTGCAGAAATTGTTTTTGGTGGTTTTGCTGTGAGTAGTAAGATAAGAGATAGGATAAGGTCTTCTTTCATTGGTTAGCCTGAGCTTTGGTAGCTTGCCATGTGGCAAAGTTAGTATTTAGGATATAGATACTCATTCCTACGATGTTGCAATAAAATTGATTGATAAACCACATTTTTATTATATTTCATATTAAGAAAATTTTGATGATTGACTTTTAATCTCTGGGAGATGAATAGACGACTATTATATACACTGGGAAATGACAGCCAAAAGGAGACAAAAGGAGTATTATAATGGCCCATGCAGGTCTCGAACCTGCGACCTTCGCGTTATTAGCACGACGCTCTAACCAACTGAGCTAATGGGCCGGTTGACACAATCAGTATCCATTTACCTTTAAAACTACTTCTTTGCTTCTTTCCCGGTAGGTTTGGATTCCTATACGACGTTCTCCCTTATCAGGGTAAGAAATTATTGGATAATTCATTAACCCAATACGTTAATACTAGAATCATAATAAAGATATTAACAACCTTTGTATTATTTACTAGTACATATGAATTTTTTTTATGTTGGTTCAAGTATTTGAAATAATTATATGGTACTATAACTTAAAATATATGTTTGGTTTTAAAATGGATAAACTCTTTTTAGTTTTTACCAATTATAATCTTGATCTTTTCTTACAATAATAGGGAGAACATAACGTGTTATTCCTAGTTATCACAGCAAATGCTTTGAGGGCACACGTATAGCCATCGTCAGAGGCGTACGCAGAATTTTTCATAGGCGATAGTAAAATTTATAGAAGAACAAAAAATATTAATTATGACATTACTCAACAAGAAATAGCCTTATTCTATTGATTTTGTTGAGTTTAAGTTAGAAGAGGTCATGATTTCAATTCTACCTAACCACAATTTTCAGCAATAGAAGCTCTCTCAAATATTTGACAAAAATATGTTCTAATTGTGGTTTGATCCTCTGACCTCCTAAAGAAAAATTAAGAACTTAACCAACGTGACAAGTTACAATATGTAAAAAAATTCGATAAAGTGTTGTCACGTGACACTTGCTTCATTCCATGTTTATCCGCCCCCGGCCACCGTGGTTCAATTTCTTCCTCCTCCATCGATGGAGGCTTCAAAGTGCTATTTCACAAAGTGATACCAGATTTCAGAGCAAATGAAGACAACCTGGAAAAATTATTAAGATGATCACTGAGTAGTGTTTGAGTGCAAATCCAGGGTAGTTCAATTTACTTTTCTTTTTTTCTTGAGCTATAATTCTCTCAGTTGGTAATAAAATTACTCATTTAACAAAAGAATAGCTTGTCAAATTTCTCGTTTCTATGGAGTACTTATGCCAATTTGGTTTGAATTATAAAAAGTTGCTTCTAATTATTTACATAATTGATTATGTATATTATGCTTTAGCTAACTAATGATTTTATTATGTGATAAGTCAGTACTTGATTATTTGGTATAAAGTGAACATTTTAGACAAATTTAATACACGTTTAATTAAACATTTAAAATAAATAGCTACTTAATTCCAGAGCAGCCAGGGCCTATGTCAAATTACCCAACTCAGTTCGCGTTATATATTTCTCTTAGATTCACTATTTTCTGTGCTTGTCTAAAATAAATGTTTTGATAATGAATGGTTTTCTACTTGCCTGAAATTATTAATAGTCTATAGCTTCTTCAAAATAGTAGCAAGTTCTATGAAAACAGTTTATCTAAGAGTCCATTTGGATGAACTTATTTTAAATGACTCTTAAAGTTAAAATTTTTAATTTTTGGCTTTGATTTTTTGTTGGGAGTCATTTTAACTTAAAAGAAGTTCTATTTTTACTTTCTCCAAATACAATAAAATTACTTAAAAATTATTTTAACTTAAAAACATTTAAAATAAGTCAATTCAAACCAACTCTAAATTATGCCGGCTAGACATTCAATTTTTTAACAGAAGGGTAAAAGTTTTTCATAATTGCAACAACAAGAAGGCACCTGGCCTACAAGGGAAAATGAATAATTAATTGGACTAGCAGTCCATTTAGGATATAAAGTTTAAATAGCCTCGTTTTACTTTTAGAACTCGTATTTTACTATTTGTAGTCAATTAACCGTAATATACGTTGATCATTTGGATTTCCTATCCAGTTACCTATAAATGAAAATATTATCTTTCATTTCCTATAGATTTATACATATATTATAAATAGGCCAAATACATCGACCGCTCCCTAAAGTTGAGATCACTTTTCGCCTTACTACTTATTTTTTAGTCCGTTCCATTTAAATACTTTAACCAACCTTTTAATATGCCACTTAAATCCGACGAGGCACTTCGCGTGTGAATCACATATAATGAGCGCGTGAATGTAAAAATATAGTCTGACTGGACTATTCCAACGGTGAAAATCCTAAACCCCACGTTATATTAACCCTTTTTCCCCTTTCTTCTTCTTCTCCAAGCCCTAATTCCTCTTTTTCAATCTGAATTTCTCTGGCAAAATTGAAATATTTTTCTCCAATTTGAAAGACAATTGTCCTCCTTCTTCGATTTAAGTTGAAGCTTTGTTACATCTTCTCTCTCAGTTTGTTGCTTGTTAATGTCTGAAAATTCAAAGAGGGCTGATTCGTGCCGATATGGTCGGGCATGTGTGTTGAAAATCTCATGGAGTTCGGTAAACCCAGGCAGAAGGTATTTGTATGCAAAAATGGCGTAGTAAGTATATATTTCAACAAGTTCTTTTATGTTTCTTTGATCTTAATATTGGAACGAATTTGCAGTTTTTAAAATTGATTTAGTTGGATGTGTTTTAAAGGACAAAAGATGATGTAACTACTTCAGATGGTTTGAAGAGGCATTTCCTAACCAAGCAAATAAAGTTATTTGGGGTTTGTTGAAGAGAGTCAAGGCTTTTGATTAATAAAAGGAACGAGCTAGACAATGGAGGAATAAATTATTGTTTGTTGTTCTACTAATTGCCGTAATTATTTGAATGTGCCGTTGTTCTTGCAATTGTTGATGCCAACAGAATTCAAAAGTGGCTGAAGATGGCTGATGGTGTAAAAATGGGGATGGTTGTTAGTGTTTGAGAGTTTGTTGGTGGTTTCTCTCTTCTGTTGTTTGGATGTTGTTGGTATAATTTGTGTAACAAGTTGTTGTAGGATATTTATAGCATATTTAGATGTTGATATAATTTACAATGTTTGAATCATATTTCGGTCGAATTGATTCTAAGAAACAGTTGTTGGAATTCTCATTTAGTGCCTATTGTAGAAGCTGGTAACACCATGAATGTTTTGTGCCTATTGATTCTAGTATTTAGGTAATGCAACCAAATGGTAAGAAATTGATAACAAACTGTATTTTGTAATCCAAACATCACAAATTTCAACAGCAAATTCAAGTTATAACCTGCTCATACCCTAGAAGTCGTAAACAACTTGCAGGACACATACTGTAACCATAGATAACGACTTCAAACATAATAACAAAAGGGAATAAAATCACATAATCCAAATAAGTTCTACAAATGTGAAAAAATACAGCACATTACAAGTAGTCAAACCATAATGGCAAAATGAGGTTCAACAAAACACAGTAGGTTCTTGGCAAGTCACTGAAAATTACTTGCTGCAATCCAAGTCACTATAGAATTCATATTGCTATTACAGTACAAATTGCTTCAAACTAAAGACTGACAACTACAAAATCCAAGTCACCGAAGCTATTTCTTGACAAATTTATCCATGGTCACTTGAGTTGCAACTTTTTTTAGTGGTTGTTGATCTATGCGTTGTCCAACGTTATTTTTCGACTTGCACTCATTTACTGAAGTTGGGCAGTAGTAATTTCATCTCCTCCATTCCATCTTAGTCTTAGTAGCCTAATTCCATCACTTGGCTACACATTTATGGTACTACTCAACCTACTCCCATGGTTGATAACCCTTTTACCAGTAGTACCAAGCTGAAAATGTGAAAAAATTATAATATTTGATAAGGATAAGTCAAAGAGTAATAGAACTAAATTTGTGAATTGTACTTACATTGAGGACTGTACTTCTAGTCTCTGGGTTAGTGTAGCATCCAAATCCAACATGTCTTGGCCTTTTTTGTCCAGCAGCAGGTGAAGATCTAGTTGAAGAACCCTTTTTTCACACCGGTTGAAGTTCTTCTTCCTCTTGGTTTTGAACCCCTTTCTCTAGGAGCAGTTTGAGGAATAACATATGGGAATACATCTCCGGTAAGTCTAACTATTGTACTACTTGCCTTTTCTCTGCCCCTTCCCATGCCCCTTACTCCAGTAGTTGCACTTGTTTGGGTACCATTGCCATATCCTCCAGTCACTGCACTTGTTTGGGTACAATTACCACTTCCCCTAGTAGTTGAACCAGTTGGTGTAGCATTGCACCTTCCTCTGCCCATTCCACCAATAGCTGAAGACTCTTTAGGGCCACTCTAAAATAAAAAGTGCAGTGAACATGTAGTGAAGTAACAGAAATACAGTAAGTTACAGAAAATACAGTGAAGTTAAAGAAAATGCATTGATGTTAACATGAAGTGAAGTTCATACCTTTGTGGGACATCTTTTTTTGTTGTGGCCAAGTTGATGACATTGTGAACAAGTCATTTTAACCCTTTTTTGGAAAGCTTGCCCCTTTTTTTGTTGGTTCACTCTTGGCCTTTCTTCTATTCTTTTGGGGTCTGCCTGACATTGGCTTTGGTGTTGGTGGTTCAACTGGAGGATTGTTACTCAATGGCCACATTTTTAAGTTAGGAGTTGGCTGAATGAAGTGACCATAAACCTGTAGGAATTTATCCTTTCTATACCAGTGCTCCACATGTTCATATGGATCCTGCTGTAAGTAATAATATGCACACACTGCATGTTCACATAAAATGCCTCTCAATTTCCACAACCTACAAGTAAAAATCATGAATGTGGTATTTACTACCAACCTTAACTCTTTCTTTTTTATTTCAAATTCACTCTGACCATTCCATATGACTGTGAACTGTCTAGCTAACTCTGTGTTCTCTTCTAATATTAGTCTAGCCATAGGTGATATATCTGAAATCCATGTCTCAGCAAACCTAATCATATCAACATGTCTAGCCATGACCTTATGCATAATTTCTTCTAGCATGGTAATAATACTCTTGTGCCTAGCAGCCAATATACATGGATTAAAAGTCTCACACATGTTATTCTCTACTATGTCACACCTGGAATGTTCGTGGAAGAAATCTCTGCACCATGCCTCCCTTGGATACTTCATCATGTCTTTACATACATTTTGTGAGTCAATTCTCCTCATGTTCTCAACTTCTTTGTTGTATTTAAACACATAGCTTGCCTTTGAAACCTTCCAGCATTGTTTTCTTCTTTCTTCACCCCTCCATTTCTTTTGACCAGTTGGACCATGGGTGCCATGCACACATCCTGACTTCTGCATCAGAAAGCAAGTCCTTCACATCTACCAAAAATACCTACATAGAAATATCGGCAGAATAAAATATTAGGAATTAAAACCAAAAAAAGGTACTATTGTTAGCAAGCAAGAATAGCAAAACATTTACCTTTTGAATGTATGACATATCTGTTAGACCTTGAACATATCTCAGTTGCAGATCCTCCATTAAGTGTCCATTGAATCATATTCATGAATGTTTGGTCTCATGGTGTACAACATCCCATGCAATAGGAAACATCTGTCGGTTCCCATTTCTTCCCACAACAACTAATAATTCACCCTTGCAATGTCCTTTTAGAATGCACCCATCAAAGCCAATGATCTTTCTACAACCTTCTAACCAAACTTTCTTCAAGGCATCAAAACAAACATAAAAGTATTTAAACAAGTTCTTACCAGGCTCAAATTCTCTGTCAATTTCTACCCAACAACAGCTACCAGGATTTGTTTCTTTAATACTGTCAACATAGTCCCAAAGTCTAGCAAACTACAACTTCCAATCCCCCACAAACTTTTTAAGAACTATTTGTTTGGCCATATAAGCAATTGTTTTTCCTACATACAGTCCCAAATTCTTTCTAAAAAGTTTCTGAATTTCCCAGATCCTCATATAAGGTGCAGTAGTTAGCTCTTTTTTGAATTTGTTAGCAATGTACTTGGAATTGCACAATTTATTTGTGTTCAATGGTTGACACTTGTGAATAAGGTAGTATTTTTTTTACCATAAAGTCATTAGAATCCCTATCAATACTAGCAAACAACTCTCATTTGCATCTTTACACCTTACCCTTAATATATGTTTCTCATTGGGTCTAAGATTCAATTGAACCTTGTACTCAACTGCATAATCAGTCACTGCCTTCCTAAATATTTTAGCATTCTTAAATATCATGCCCAATTGAAATATTGAAACTATACAGTCTGGGTCATATCTAACATTTTTGCTCTTCCTTCTACTTGGAATGTCAGCACCTGGCTCAAAGTCCACATCCAGCTTTTCTCTAGTGTCATCACTTCTAGCATCTGAACTATCTATGAATTCCTCATCACCTCCTAATCTGCCAGCATATTTCTGCCGTTTGTTCACCCATTTATCTTCAAAACCTCTATCAATTCCAGTTTCTCCTATTGATACTGCAACAGTTTCAGGTTGTTTCTTTCTTCTGCTAGCCTTCTTTTTATTTCTTCTATCATTTCTTATGACTCTCAACTCTTCATCAACCTCACTATCATCCTCGTCAGGAATTTCATCTACATCAAACTCACTACTAGCCACATATGATTCAACCCTTCTTCGCCACCTATAACATCATCTTCTGCAATAACAGAATAATCTTCCTCAGCAATAACATCCTCTACAGTTGGTTCTTCAGCAAAAAAATCACCAGCCTTTGACTCTTCAAGTGGAAGCTCTTCAAGAGGTTGTTCTGTATTTATATTATCTAGACTACCTTCACTTGTTGCCCTAGATGCCTTATTTAATGAGTAACTACTATATTGAATAATTTCGGTCCACATAAATAGTCAGCTGGGACAAATGTCTCAACATCCTCATCAATAACATGTAAAACATACACATTTAATTCACCATCAGTACAGTGGCAACCAATATTATATAATTGGTTGTCATTTTCCACCAACATAAATTATATACTATTAGGGTTAAATACATAACCCCCCCCCCAATAGTTGTGTACCCCAGCCCCTTTGTATAATAACCAAATTCAAAAAGGGAAAAGTGGTCCTGATCAATAGAAAATTCGTTCACCTCTATATTTGTGACATATTTTATGTCTGGAGGATCAGTAAAGGTTCCGCCATGATGAAAGCGTACAAGAGTAAAGGTGTCCACAGACATGCTTTACCCTATATTTATAAAGAGGAAGCACGAAAAAACAAAGGCAAGTCAGAAAGATTCGTCAAAAAAAAGAAGAGAAAGCTCGAATTTTGGGCTTGACATTTCAAAACCCAAATTACTAACATGCACTCAAAATAAACAACAAATAACTGAAGATAAACAAAAAATATTGTTTACCAGTATAAAAAGGAAGACAAATGAATGGAAGCCGATGGATTTAGGAGCATGAACAAACGATTCAGCCGATGAAAAATTATGGGGTTAGGGTTTTCTTCTTCTTCTTTTTTACGGACTGATGAAGGTAAAAAAATGGCGATGGGTTATTAGTTATTAGGTATAATAAATTTGTGACGCGTCAATCCAGTACCCGGGTAAATTACGATTTACCTGGACAACAGATCCACATGGCGTACATTTATTGGGCTGAAATAACACATGGACAATACTTGCACACACGCGCTTTTGTTTTAATATGGGTCGGGATTTTAGTGTTTAAGTGGCACATTAAAGGGTTGGTTAAAGTGTTTAAATGGAACGGACTAAATAATAAGTCGTAAAGTGGAAAAGGGTCTCAACTTTAGGTGCTATCGATGTATTTGGCCTTATAAATATTATACACGCACTATACATGCAAAGAAAAACACCAATAAGACTAAGGCTGACTGGTGGGCCGGTCTGGGCCGGGCCCGGGCCAAGCCCGCGAGCCCGTATAGGTAGTGGGCCTAAACGGGCCTGTCCATTTAAGCCCGGGACCAATTGGGTCTATAAGCCCAGGTGGGTCGGTCCTACCATTTGAGCCCGGGACCGTTTGGGCTCGGGACCGACCTCTAAGTGGGGCGGTTCAACCGGGCCTAAACAGGCTAAACGGCTAAATTTAAAATTAAAAAAAAATTGAAAAAATATCCAACCATTGGAAATTTTAAAATATAGTCGTTGGCCTGCAAAAATAGCACTTTATTCTAACCCCAATATTTTTATAATTACACTTTTTCCCTATTCTCAACTATAAATACCCCCTCATTCTTTCATTTTTCTCACAAAATCATCAATCTCTCTCTAATTTTCTTCTATAATGTAACGACCCGGTCGATTGTTACGTAGAACATGCATTATTATTACTGTTTCTGACTGGTCATAGCTTGGTTATACTATTCATGATGTGTTAGAGTTGGTTAGTTCGGGTTCGGAATGATTGTAGTAAGAATTGAGACACTTAGTCTCTAAAAGTAGCCTTATAGTTAGAAAAGTCAACTGAGAGTTGACTTATTGGTAAACGACCTCGGAATGGAGATTTTATGGTTCGGATAGCTTCGTTAGGTGATTTGGGACTTAGGAGTGTGTTCGAAATAATTTTGTGATGTCCGGTGTAGAATTAGGCTTGAATTGGCAAAAGTTAGTTTTTGGCGATTGCCGGTCGGCAGTGGAAATTAGGCTATCGGGGTCGGAATGGGATTCCGACAGTTGGAACAGGTTCGTAATGTCATTTTGGATATGTCTGCAAAATTTCAGGTCAATCGGAGTTGTTTTGGATAGTTTCGCCATCGTTGGTGGAATTTAGAAATTTCAAAGTTCTTAGGCTTGAATTCGATGTGGTTTTGGTGTTTTGATGTTGTTTTCGATGTTTCGAAGGCTCGACTAAGTTTGAATTTTCATTTAGGATGTGTTGGTATATTTGGTTGAGGCCCCGGGGACCTCGGGTGAGTTTCGGATGGTTAACAGATCATTTCTTTGTTGGAAACTTAGGTTGTTTTGCTGATGTATCTGCAGAAGAACTTTACCCTATGCGTTTGCGGAGGGGGTCTCGCGTTCGCATAGGGGAAACTAGGAACTTGGGAAATTCTTCTATGCGTTTGCGGTCCTGGTGATGCGAACGTGGAGGTTTAAGTAGGGTAGTCATCGCGAACGCGGGCTGAGGAGTGCGTTCGCGAAGAGTATATGGCAGCTGAGGGACCCAGGTCCATTTGGCATGTGTGTTCGCGTAAAAGCCCATGCGTTCGCATAGGCCTGGTTGGTTAAGCTGTGCGTTCGCGGGGTGCTTGACCACGTTCGTTGAGGGTTGACCAGGCTAGGCATCGCGTTCGCGACCAGGGAAGTGCGTTCGCGTAGGGCAAATTGAGGCCTGGAGATTTTGTGCTTCGCGAACGCAGGAAGGGGGCCGCGTTCACATTGAAGGAATAACTGGGCAGTTTATATTAAAACTCTTCGCGACCATAACCCACTTTTGCACCATTTTTTAACGGGAAGAAAGCTTTTGAGGCGATTTTGAATAGAGGAAACCATTGTTCTTCATTGAGGTAAGGATTTTGGACACTAAAACTCGATTATATGTGATTAAGGACCAAATTAATGGTGTTTAATTTATGAAAATCAGTAGAAAAAGGTGAAGTTAGAGCTTGAGATTATGAGACCTTTTAGGGATGATTTGAGGGGTCAAACGAACTCCGATTTTTGAGTTCTTTATATGTACGGACTCGTGAGATTATGAAGAACATTTTGGTATAAAGTTTGTCGAGTTCCGAGACGCGGTCCCGGGGGTCGAGTTTTGCTAATTTCGGGTTTTGTGCTTATAATTGATAATTTTCGATTGGGTTTCATTCCTTGGCATATTATAATGGTATAAATCTGGTTGTTAATAGATTTGGAGCACTCGGAGGCCGAATTTAGAGGCAAGGGCACTGCGGAGTAATATTTTAGCCGGTTTTGAGGTAAGTAACGTTTCCAAATTTGGAACTGAGGGTTCGAAACCCCAAATTATCTAGTATTTGATGTTAACTAAGGTGACGCGCGTGCCAAGTGACGGACATGCAGGCGTACACCGAATATTTGTGGCCCGGCTCATCCCATGGCACTACATAATGGTTATTTTAGGCCGATACTTGTACTCTGAAGGTTGCATTACCTTGAACGTATTAGAAATCATGTTAAGTATAAATGCTAAGACTTCACGCCGATATGTTCAGACCGGAATGGTCAACCGTTGTTGTCTCTATCTGTGATTATCTGCTTTCATGTACTCAGTCATATTATATCATATGTTTCATGCCTCAGTCTCAGTAAATGTTAGTTTATTTCTATGTTGTCAGTATTTTTGGGTCGATTCTTATATCTGAGAGCCTTGTGAGTGAGACTGGAAGGTATTGACTGAGTGAGGCCTAGAGCCTGGTATTGAGACAGTTATGAGATCGGACCGCAGCGATCCTTGAATCATGCCTTCGTTGGCTTGATATAGCGCTTGGGCTTATAGGAGCCCCTCCGGAGTCTTTACACCCCTAGTGAGCGCACATATATTGAGGGGTGGATTTTCCCTGGGCATGGATCTTGCCCGAAGTTATTGATATATATTGAGGGATGGATCGTCCCTGGACATGGATCTTGTCCGAGTGATATGTTCCGGAGATGGATCTTCTCCGTGGGCTGGACTGGCCTTTTCCTCAGTACTCGGTGACTACATCACTTGGGTTTATGCATAATCCGGGATGCACCTTCCCTAGGCCTGAAGGCCAATTCTAGTACTGAGTAGAATTCCTTGTGAGAGTAGGGATACTGTGTACATATCGTTTCTGATTCTTTATGATCATATGCTGGTATGTAGAGGTTACATACATAATTTGGTGCATCTTACTTATTTTCTGCTATATTACTGTCATGTCCAAGTTATATACTGTTGTTCATAAACATCGGAGGTTTAGTCTGTCACTACCTCTCAGCCCATAGTTTGGGTTCGTTTCTTCTGAGTTGGTGTACTCACGTTATACCCTGCACCTTGTGTGCAAATCCAGGTACACCGGGACTCGGCTCTGGTCATTGAGTAGCTGACAGTTTCCATCAGAGTTGTCGAGGTAGCAGCTGGCGACCGTGATCTCATCATCTCCTTCCTATTCTACATGTTGTTCTTCACTTTTCAGACTATGTTGGTCATTTCTCTTTCATTTATATTATGTATTAGCAGCTCATGACTGTGTGACACTGGATCCGGGATTGTAGGATTTGAGTTTTGTTTTCATAAATTTTTCCCACTTCAGATTTCTTATTGTTATTATCTTCAGACTTGTAAAAAATGATATTTTCTCTGGTAATCGAATCTAGATTAGTTATAAATGGGTGGCTGGCCTGGTTCCATGACAGGCGCCATCACGACTCCGAAAATGGGTCGTGACATATAATTGCTTACTTTATTATTGCAATTTGTGAAAAATTGTCAAGTTGATGAATTGATGTATTCAAATCTTCAAGTCTTCAACGATATATAATTTTCAACAAGTTGTTCGTCAATTCGGTAAACTCGTTCCAACTCTTAAGTTTTAATATTATTGTTTTATTTTTGTTTTAATTTGTATAATTATAATTAATATGACCTATTCAAATGATAAATTCAAATTTCTTCAAATAAAAGTTGCGGCCGAGGGGACAAGTGTACCTAGTCATGTTGACCCTAGTACTGGGTCAAATCAATTTCAACCGGGAATTAACACTGTTACCGGTGGTATTTTATATTACGATCCAAGAAAAGATCGTGAAGAATTGGCAAAAATGGTTACTGTTATGTGCTTACCCTATAGTTTTCCTTCTAACCCTCGCTTTGTGCATTATATTAGAAAAGTCTTTAATCCTACTTATAAAGGATGGCCTCGCACAACCGTAAAGAGAGATATTTATAAATATAAACATGAATATGAATAATATTTGCGCAATTTATTTACTCATATAAATTATTGTGTTGCTATTACTACTGATGTTGTTAGAAGTAGTAATGACTGTGATTATCTTACTGTTACCAGTCATTGGATTGATGAGGATTGGATAATGCAAAAACGCATTATTGCTTATAGTATGAAACTGTTTATAATGGTTTAGCACTTTAAGATGAGGAATTGTCTACACTTCCGGAAGCAATAGCCTCAATTAAAATAAATGCTCAAACTATTTATAGTGCTTATCAACTTGCCTTAGATCAAGCTAGACCAAATATTCCAACTCCTACTTCTTCTAGTTTGCAATCATTTAAAAGAACTGCGGGAGTAAGAGCACTTAGTGCTTGGGCGGGGTTCAGGGGTTTTCAAGGTTCCAATGCTAGTGATTTTTAACAACTAAATGAGCTTGAAGTTTATTTGTCGCAGGGACATGAAGAAGTGAATCCCGACGGCTCCTTTAATATTTTGGAATGGCGGAAGGGCAAAGAAAAATACTTTCCGGTTCTTTCAAGGATGACTCGAGACATTTTAACTATTCAAGCTTCAACAGTGGCATCGGAGAGCGCTTTCAGTCAAGCAAGACTTCAACTCGGTGATCATAGTGCATCTATGAGGGAGAGCTTGGAAAAACCAGTACTCTTCAAAGATTGGATCCGCTCGGAACGAAGAAACTTTGGACTTGCTGAATCACAACCAGAGGTAGACGAAGCTTACGAAGAAATGCTAGTTGAACTTGCGGAGGATGTTGCTTCGCCCGGAAGCGGTGATGAACAAGCTTCTTTTTCGCCACCACCAACGGAAATTCCTCCGGACCTTAAATGATTTATGAAATTTGTAAGAGATACAATGTAAACTAATATGTAACTTGTATTTTGACACATTTTGATTAGTTTTTTTTCCTTTCAATGGTGGTATTAGCACCTTGTTGTGCTCATTCCATTGGGAGGGGGGAAGACCTAGAAATACATTTCCATTTTTTGTTAATGTCATAATAATAAAAATTATAACGCATTTATTTGAATATCTCTTTACAATTTTTTTGTGTTTGAATTTGAATTACAAAATTTAAGTCACAATTATATAATATAATTTACAACAAATTACCCTAGATAAAATAAAAATAAAAAAATAGTTCGGGTCCACTTAGCCCGAGACCATTTGGGTTTGGGCCCGTCTCGAGCCGGTTACTACACAAAGACCCACTTAGCCCGGGACCATTTGGGCCCATAATCGGCCCACATAAGTCCGGCCAACTTGAGCCCGGCCAACTTGGCCCGTTTAAGCAGGGTCGGGCCCAGAATACAGCCCTAAATAAGACACATAAAAATTATACACAAGTGTGTGCATATAAATATATTTTTTCAAATTAGGTTGAAAAGTAAACTGTTTAGCTTTCTAAAAGAATTTACTAACGTTTAATCTTGTATCACTAGCATTCAATCCAATGATTATTTTCTAAAAAGTATATGCCTTTTCAATTGCAGATTTGCAAGTCCCTCTTGTGCCTTTGTGTTTTTTTTTCATTTATTTGTATTCAATGTTTTAAATGACGAGGGCGCGAGGCGAAGCGTAAGCCCTGAGATATGGGGCGTAAGTTCCATTGATCTTTAAATTTTATTAATTTCAAGAATTTTAAGATAATATAAAATAAAATATAGTTGTAAAAATTACATAATTCACAAAATTATAATAACTAATCTATTTAAAATACTTATAAATTACTATTCGACTATGAATAATACGAAAAATATGACATATATCATAATATGTAAATTAGTTGTAGCGTCGTTACAACTCAAACATCAAAAGTAATGTATTTGATTCAAAATCTTACATCTATCTCTTAATGAATAATGAATCTTGAAAGAATCTCGATATTATATTTGATATTTTTTAAATACTCCTTTTATTTAACATGCTTTCTATTTGAAAGAGAAATTATATAAAAACATAATTTACAGTTTAAATATGATTCTCTAGCATCATTTATTTTTAAAATTCAACATATTAATAAAATGACACATAATTCACCATACTATACCATGATAACTAATTATTTGTAAATAGTTGCGCTAGCGAATACTAAGTTATTAATAAGTATTGTATCTCATAAACGTGAAAAAAATAATATTTAGGAAAAAAATTACAAAAATTTTGTGGATTATTATAATAAAGACATAACAAAAGTTAATAAATAAATACTTTTTAGATGAAAGATTTATTTAAAATTTCCTATCATAGTAGTCTTAGTGGATAACGTGCAATAATTTTATTTTAATTATACATAAAATATTCTCAACTTCATGATTTATGATTAAGAAGAAAAAAAAATTAAATAGTCAACAATTTCTTAAGAAAAGTTAAGGATTTACGAGATTAGTTACACACAATTGCACAAAGTTCGATTGCGTTGGACATGTCAAGGGCTTAAGCCCCAAGGGCAGAGGCGTAGGTCTTACAAAACTAATCTCCACACATAAGCTCAGAGGCATTTTATGAGTGCCCCATCCTGGAGCGAGCCCCGAACGAGTTCTAATTCTGCCTTTTAAAACATAGTTTGTATTTTATTCTATTGATAGATTGATTTTCCACAAATTGATTGTAATTTGTAAGGAGCGAGTTATTCGCCCATAATCCCGCGGAAATGTATCTATTCGGATTTCCCTAAGTGATATGGCTAGTAAATTTAGGGCTATTTACTGTAAATAAAATTTTCCGGCCATCAACTATTTTAAACTCCAAGTAGGCGTTTGAACATAAATCCAAAATTGAATTTTAATTTAGAATTTTACTAAAATTTAAATTGAAGATGAACTAATGTTTCATTATAATGGATGTCTTTATTTCAACATATTTTGCAACTAAAAACTAGCAATCTTCCTATTTCAATTGAAAAACTGATTTCCACCAATTTTTCAAATTTGAAAATGTATTTTCAAGTGGAATTGAAAAATTTGATAATCAAAAAAAAAAAATCATGTCCAAACGGGTTCTAAGTTCATAGCAATGGAGGGATAAGTATTAGGAAAATATTTAATTCAACCTCTAGAATGAAAAGGAAGGGTTTTTTTTATTTTAAAACAAAATCAAAAATCGCACCTTCAGAGTCGATAGAGATTTTATCGGAATGCCTAAAAGAAAAGCATATTTTGAAAAATCACATTTTTGGAAAAATAATTGCAAAACAATGTGTACAAACAAATGTGTGACTTAATGATCACGTAGCATTTGAAGCAAAAAATTTATCTGCCAAAAATAAGGGAAAGTGCAAATCAAACTTTTAAAGCTTCTTCTCAATTAATATGAGATTAAATCTTAACAGTCAGTCAAAATTTAAGAAAAAGAAATAGCAGGTGGGGAGTTCCTCTCAGACAAATGCCTCGAATTGTCCTCATTATTTTAAAAGAATGGATTCTCAGACTCGTCATCTGTTTTGTTCATCACTGAGGAACTACACCTTCTCAATTAACCGAAAAACAAAGAAAATTTGAAAGATAAAAACTCATCCCCGGGAAACCAGAGATTGAAGCAGTTGTACTTATAGGCGCCAGTAGGTTAGGGTTTTTGCAACCGAGCCGCCTAAATTACACCACACTTGAGGAGGGCCGGATTGCGTAGCCCGACTTACCACTACTGGGCTTCTTTGTTGCTCTGGACCAATTTAAGCACTTAAATGATTAGAAAGGAGATTTTTACTTACCTATATTATTTTTAATACTTATTTAGCATCAATATATTGAAGTTTTAACTTAATTACAAGTCCTTCATTTAAAAAGTAACGTATTAGATCCCCATTTTCTTTCCTTTTCCTATTTGTTATCAAATTTACATTGCTCTGACACTTTGCTATCGCTTCAAGATGAAATCCATCAAAAAAAAAAAAGTTAAATTGGATATTTCAGAATAGTTGTAAAATATATTAACGCACGATAATTTGCCAAACTAATATAGAATTAATTGTTATTCAATCTGTATTACTGTAAAATCAATAAAGTATTAAATTTTTTGAAATAAATCAGAAATAAAAAGTTAGTAGAACAAGTTTAACGAAATAAATTCTGGAAAACAATATAAGAATAAATCGAGCCCAATGCATAGTGTGTCCTTAAGGAAATTATTCCCCTCAAGTACCCGATGTGTTGGAATATTATCCTCCCAGGATAGAACGATTTAATTCACCAGCGTATCGGTACCAAAAACTCTGGTGAACGGCGAAGCACTCAATGATCGTAAAACACACTGGAATATTTTGTGCAGAAGAATATCAGAAAATTTAGTGAGTAAAAATTCTGGGATTCAAGGCATATTTATAGTAAATTTGGCATTGTTTCAAAAAAGGTTTTGCAACCTTTTAGAACAGCCATAGTTGTTGGAACAGTGTGAATATTGCGGAAAAATTAAAAAAAGCGGATTTAAAATAATCCAGGAAAGAAAACGGACCGGACCGGATGGCGGGTCATGGGTTATTCCGGATTGTATTTTCGTTAATTAATTTGAAAGGAATTTTGTCCAAAAAGATTAATCGATCAATCTTTGACCAAATCCAAATCCAAAGCCGAAGCCGAAGACGGCGCGAGGCTTGCCTTCTTCTCAACTCTTTAAGTGCTAGAAGAAGAGCAATTGTATATATACCCATCAAAAGCCTTTTCTTCCTCCAATGTGGGACAATGTCTCTTTGCCAAGGTTGGAAACTCAAATATTTCATTTTCCCTCAATTTCCCATTCACCATCTTTAAGCTACACCAGACTTAAAATTAAGCTACATTAAGCTTAAAGCCCAAAAATTGAGCTTAAAGCCCAACAATCCCCCATATGAATGGGGAATGTCTATAAAATAAAGGAATGCACGGACGCGTGTGTGTTTTACATGCAAGAATTAATTGCATATGGATAAGTAGGTTTCCCTTTGAACTTTCCGTAGTGAACTTATATCAGATATACTCGGTCAATCGGTAGATTTGATATCTTTGAATCGTCGAGCTTTGTTGTATACCTAGACAACATAAGTCACACAATCCATCCGTAACCATCTATGGTTCTCACGGTTGTGTTCGTTTCAACCATGAACACCGACTGGTTTCATGAGTGCTTAGAGAATGGGCCTTTACTTTCATTCCCCTTGAAGCGGCTTACACTTCACACTCACATAGGTGATTCCGTGTAATCCTAAGACACACTATCTAGTCATATACTGCCAGACTTAGCAAATCATTAAAAAGCTTTAAGCTCTCTTGACTCATCAAAAAGCCTTAATGTTTTACCTCGATTTTTTAAATATTGTCTTCATCACGAGAATGGGTTGAGTTATTTGACAATGTTGAACCGTCATTCATAACTTTGTTTGATCTCTTTGAACTTAGCTCTTGGGATCTCCAATCCGCTAGGTAGAGTTACCGCCATGATGACTTGTCCTAGGCTATAACCCCATTCCCTTTGATGATCTTTCAACAACCTCTCTAGATAGGCCTTTTGTAAGTAAATCCGACACGTTATCTCTTGACTTTACATAGTCAATTATGATAACACCGCTAGAGAGTAGTTGTCTAATGGTATTATGCCTCCATCGTATATGACAAGATTTTCCGTTATACATAACGCTCCCTGCCCTGCCTATTGCCCCTTGACTATCACAATATATACAAATAGGTGCCAGAGGTATGGGCCAAAATGGAATATCTTCCAAGAAATTCCGGAGCCATTCAACTTCTTCACCTGCCTAATCTAAAGCTATGAATTCAGATTCCATGGTAGAACGGGCGATGCACGTTTGTTTGGAGGATTTCTAAGACACTACTCCACACCCAATTGTGAAAACATATCCACTAGTGAATTTAACTTCAGATGATCCGGTGATCCAATTTGCATCACTATATCCCTCGATCACGGAGGGATATTTGTTATAATGCAACGCATAATTTTGGGTATGTTTCAGATACCCCAAAACTCGTTTCATTGCCATCCAATGTATATGATTGGGATTACTTGTAAACCGACTCAGTTTGCTAATAGCACATGCTATATCCAGTCGCGTACAATTCATGATATACATCAAACTTCCCAATACTCTTGCATAGTCTAGTTGTGAGTCACTTTCACCTTCATTCTTTTGAAGTGCATAACTCACGTCAATTGGAGTCTTGGCAATTTTGAAATCCAAATACTTGAACTTGTTAAGTACATTTTCAATGTAGTGAGACTGTGATAATGCTAGACTTTGTGGAGTTTTGTGAATTCTGATTCCTAAGATCACATCCGCAACTCCTAAGTCTTTCATGTCGAACTTGTAGCCAACATGCGCTTTGTAGCATTTATATCTGCCATACTTTTTCTCATTATCAACATGTCATCAACATATAAACAAACAATGACTTCATGACCTGGAATGATTTTAATGTAAACTCATTTGTCACACTCATTGATTTTAAATCCACTTGACAACATTGTTTGGTCAAATTTGACATGCCATATTTTGGGTGCTTGTTTAAGTCCATAAAGCGACTTAACTAGTTTGCACACTTTTTTTTCTTTACCGGGAACCACAAAACCCTCAGGTTATTCCATGTAAATATGTCACGACCCAAATTCCCACCCTTTAGGCCGCGACTGCGCCTAACGTTGAACCCGCTAGGCCAGCCAACGTATAACTTGCAATAGCAATTTAAAATCTTTTAATAAGAGATAAAACGCTAACCTTTCAACTTTAACAAATTCAATCATATACTGGGACAATAATGGGAGACCGTGTAACCGTACATCAAACATACCTTTATTTTATTACTTCTTTGCATATTTCTCAACAATAACCTTTCCAACATCGATAATAAAATAACAAGACTTGAATGCAGAAAGGAAGAACATAACACTCATGAAATAACGTAAACTCCCAAAACCGGGGTGTCACAATCCCACGGACTAGCTACTAGAATACTAAATACAAGTCTGGAATGAAAATACAACACTGTCTTGAAAATAAGGAGAAAGACAATGAACGCCAGTGTATACCTCGAAGCACTGACGTGGACTGAAGGTATGTCCCTCAGAACGCTTCACGGGGTCCGGTAGCAGGGTCTGCACAACACAAGGAAGTGCAGTGTA